>JAQZBX010007252.1:0-44911 GCA_029593785.1 Cabassous unicinctus | reverse complement strand
TCCCCCTTAACTGCTTTTTAAAAATCTTTTTAAATTTTTTTAATTTTTATTTTATTTTTATTTTTGTTAAAGATACTTAGATTACGTAAATATTACATAAAAAATGTAGGGGATTCCCATATGCCCCATTCCCTACCCTTCCCACACTTTCCCACATTAACAACATCCTTCATTACTGTGGTACATTTTTTACAACAGATGAGCATGTATTGAAGCATTTCCACTAAGTGTGGATTATAGTTTACATTATAGTTTAAATTCTCTTTCACACAATTTTGTAAGTTATGACAAGATATATAATGGCCTGTATCTGTCATTGCAATATCATTCAGGACAATTCCAATGTCCTGAAAATGCCCCCATATTACACCTATTTTTTCCTCTCCCTCCTCTCAGAATCTCTGGTGGCCACTGCCTCCACATCAAAGATAAAATTCTTCCATTGCTAGAATAACAATAAGTCTATAGTAGAATAATTGTAAGTCTACTCAAGTCCATTGTTCATTCCCCAGTCCTGAGAATTCTGGGATACTGATGTCCACTCCACCTCTAATTGAGAGGGGACTTAGATCCCATGGGGCAGGTGGATGGGACTATCTTGCTTGCAGTTGTAGACTCTCTCAATTCCTTGGAATGGTAGTTATCAATCATCATTTCCTTGTTAGTTGTCCAGGGTGAGTCCAATGAACTGGAGAGTAGGTGTTGCAACTCTGTTGAGATTCAGGGCCTGACTGGCACATGGAAAGCCCAAAGATTTAAATCTCTTGGATATACACCTATCAACTCTAGTACTATGGGTTCAAATAGAAGGGGCAGAAGAACCATGTGTAGGGAAACCACAACTGAGTTCAACTCTCCACTAAGAAGCATAAATTCCAAAGTAGGGCCCACTGGCAGGGCACCAAACTCCTGAGCCTTTAATTCTGGATGTCTCCAGTCACCTCAGGAGCCCTGCTATTTGGACAATATTGACTGGGGCAGTCAATGAGATCCTGCTGAGATGTGCATAAGCGTGACTTCTGGAATGACCCCCTGGCTCACTTTGCAGTCTTTTAGCCATATAAACTCATTTGTCTTTACCCTTTACCATTTTTGGTCAAGGTCTTTTTCCAGTTGCATTGCTAGTTGTTGCTTGGTAGTTATCCCTTGGTGCCAGGGAGGCTCATCTCTGGGAGTCATGTCCCACAGCAGGGGGAAGGCAATGGATTTATATGTTTAGTTTGGCTTAGAGAGAAGCCACATTTGAGCAACAAGGAGGCTCTCAGGAGGTAACTTTTAGGCAACCTATACTACTAGGATAAATTTCAATTTTAAAAGAAAAGGTCATAAGTACTGTCATCAATATGAAGGGTCCCTCAAGGTCCAATCTTTTTCATTAGTCACTGCCCCTGTACCTGGGGGATTCTTGCTGTCCCATTAGAGAACGTGACAGAATTCCCCAGGATTGGAATTGGACATTCTTTTGGTTATTGTGTGGATCTCCACCCACCGTGATAATTCCCCATGAATGCTTGAACTCTTTCATATGCCTTAAAGGTATGCCCCAGGTGAACCTCCTCCCACACATTCCCCCATTACTGGCATCCCACACCAGTGATCCTCCCTTGCTTTTTAATACACCTTAAATTATTTACAGAAAACTATGTTTTTAGGTTTTAGCAATACATTTGGCAATTTCTCACTCCTCATTTTCTTGCATCATTTTCATTAGTTCTTGAATTTTCCTCAGAGTGTCTTGTATACTACAGCAGTTTTTCTGTGAATTATTGAGTTTTTCTCCCTGTCTTTGAATTCACTACATGCTATATTCCCTTTACAATACATGAGACACGTTTATCAGTAATCTCTAAATACTAGTTTAGGACTTTGAAATTTTGTTTAGAGCATATTTAGATTTACTGGGTCCTCACTAACTAATTCAATAAATGCCTATTGGACCAGTCTATGTGTCATCCATTCTTGTAGAAACTGATAATGCAGAGGTGAATAAACTCTAGTCCATACTCAGATTATTTCTATCCTAGAGGGAGAATTATATTATGAACCATAACAAAGGTTCATTTGAAATGCTGCAAGGGCACAATAAAAGAAAATTCCATTGATGTGCTTTATGAGTGTAGGGAAGTTTTCAATCAGGAGTCTACTTTTTATTTATATAATATGCATGCAAATTATAACATATAGAGTAGTTGTAAAAAAAAAATATCCTTCACCATAGCTCCTGGAATTTTACAAAAATTCAGTGTAAATATTATTTATTAATAAAAACCTTTTTTTTTCTAGATTGGAAAAGGAGGAAAGTAAGTTGAAAAATGTGATAGGTATAATGAAGGCCTGTGCAAAGACTCAATGCTTAACAATTTAGGGTCATGGCAAGAAACCTGAAATACCTAGGCTTAAAAGTTATGTTGTTGTCTACATAAAGATTAGGGTGAAAGCAGAAGGTAAATTCCTAGCAAAATGGAATTAGGCCACATTTGGAAGTGTTTATATACCAAACCCAGGATTTAGGAATGCCAAAGAACATTATAAGCAGTCATCTCATTATACTTACAAGTAGTCCACAGTGGGCAATGGGAAATACTAGCTGGTAAAATATGTTTCTCCCAGGTAAGTCACTTAATTCACAAAAATCTTTTTAATGGGTAATTTAGGCATAGATACAACTGTGATTTGGAAGGAAACTTATCAAGATTTGAGAGCTAGAATCCCATAGAAGTCAAATTTTCATACATAGAGTAAGCAATTTCATACTTATTTTGCCAGTTCTAGTTTCATGTTTTTATTTTAAAGTTAGTGAAAGAAGAGTATAATTAAGGCATCAAAATAAATGATATTAAATTACCTTTGTAAAAAATCATACTATAGTAATTGACAAAAGAACTCAAAAATCCTCTAGGGAGATTTCAACAAACAGGCATTTTTGAGGCTCAGTAAATCCTTTTGACAAAATGTTATTACAGTTTGCTTTTAAAAGCATTATTACATATGCTTTTAATGATGCATACTAATTCCATCTGTTTGACTAGAAGCATCATATCTCTTCATGGTCCTGCTGCTTTACATATATTTCTGTACTTGAAGACTCAGCTAACATTTTCCAAATATATGTCATGAGTTAAAAATTGTGATTATTTTGGAGGAAATGAGGTATGCTTTATTTTGTATAGTCTAAAATCTTAATATTACTGGGAAAATTACTAATTTAAATATCAAGTAAACTTGCTTTTTTTCTTGGGTCTTTTTAAACATTTAATCTTTGAAAAATAAAGTATTTTCTTTTATTTTAATCAATATTTCCAGAAAGTATAGTCATCTATTTTCATATTAAGGCATACAGAGGATAAATTCTTTCTTTTTTTATTGTTTTTCCTCATAATGTGCAAGTCAGATTAGACAAGTTTCTTTTATATGCATGATTTACCTTGAAATATTTGGGATTGCTGGAGTTGAAGCAGGTGCCCTATGTGAGAATACAAAAGGAAGTTATGTATTAGAGATATGTAAATTTCTTGTATATTTTCCTTTGGAATATTCATCACTGTCATAAACTTAGAACAAAGACAGTGTACATTATCAAAATAAATGTTATAGAATCAAGATGCCCTCATCTGCCATTGAATGATTAACTGCTATAAGAATTGTCATCCCACATTCAATAACTAGAAAGCGAAATTAAATATATGAAAAAAATGTTTTCAGGTAAAGGACAACAAGCAGCACAAGGCCTTGATCTCTGAAACATGAAAAACAAAGAAAGCAAGCTCTATGACTTTCCATTTCACTGTATAGGGGGCAGATTTTAAGCTGTAGTGTAAGAAGAATAACCCAAATGCAACCCAGCAGAGTTGTTGACTTATGGAGACAGAGATATGTGGTCGAAAAAAATGATGTGATTAGAATGATTATAGAATACTGGAAGAGCATAGAAAGAAAACTTCAGATATCTGCAGAATTTTCTGGAATCTTTGGCCAAACTCATCCATGCATTCATGGGGTGAAAATATGGAAAGTAAGGAAAGAATTACAGGGAAAGTAGTGGATAGAAAATGCCTGGAACTCACACAGGGCAGGGACCTTTATGATCTCACCCAGGGGAGTGATAAGCTCTACTTGGGCTTAGGGAGTGAGGCAGTGTCTCAGTGTGGGTGCTAAATTAACTTTAGAATAAAGACTGCTCTGCTGTCACCTTAATTTAGCATAACAGCAAACTTTCAAGAGTAAATAACTGTGTGAATAAAAGTTCAACATTATTTAAAGAAATACAACAAATTGCCACACTTAACAATGTAAAATTAGTAATATTTGAAATCCATTTAAAAAATTATCAGGCATAAGTATCACTGAGGACAAATGCGGCAGCATAGTTATCTATGACCTCTCCAATAAGAAAAACAAGAAGGAAAGGTAAATTGTACACCAAACCATGCCTTCAGGATAACTTAGAACAGAAAGAAAGCTCAAAGTACAAAATAACTATACGTGAAAAAAGAAAATTCACAACAGTCCAACATGAACTCTCTCCTGCTACCACCTTTCCCTTACCCAGCCACAGGCTATGTGGAGAACAAAGCCATAATGAGAAAAACTGTAGAGAAGACAGGAGACGGAGACTAGCAAATGGGCCTATGGGTGATTTGGCTTGATCACCAGAAATATTAAAACCATTTCCATTCTAAATTTGCTGGAAAAGTTTTCAGGCAGATCAGAGCATGGACTATAGGGAAGAGATTTGAAATTAAGCATGGTTTAAAGGAGTCAGTGCTATTTAAATAAGCAGACATAATTTTAAAAACAGACATAACTTAAAGGTACAAGAACTATCTTCAAAACGCAAAGATTCTGGTAGATAAAAATGAACAAAACAAGGGGGACAAAACCCCTTTGGCAATTAAGTGGTAAAGGTGAAAAGAAAAAAAAAAAGGAGTACTGCAAGACAAAAGAGAGCATAAAATAGCCAGACTCAAGACCTTCCCCCTACCATCAAAACAAACAAATAAAAAATGCCACTATTTTGCTATTTTGACAGAATAAGTTACTTTTAGAAATAATATACCAGAATATTTTTAAGCACACTAATGCCATAAAAATGAAGAAGTGAAAATTGAAGTCCACACAGAAATAGTGCAGAAAACCAGGAAAAAAAATTTCACAACTGAAGAAAGCACCCCAACCTACACATATACAATACAAACAAAAAGTGGAAGAAAACTATAATTCAATTCTCTAAACAGAATTAAATATAGTCAAACAAGAATTTGTAAAGGCAAAAATATATCTTGAAAGAGAAATTCATTTATTAAAAACATAAATGAACAAGAAAGGGGAAGAAATAAAAAAAGAACTGATTCAACTCAGGAACCAAATATAAGAAAAGGGAAAAAATCTCAGAAATGAAGAATAAATTACAAGGTATTCAAAGGAAAATAGACCCAAATGAAAATTTAATAAGGAGCATTAAAGTCAGACAAGAAAACCACCAAGAGAATGAAAGTAACATGAGGAATGAAATTAAAAGGGTTGGAGGAAAACAGTGGAAAAGGAAGGCTGGCAAAGACTGAACAATACTCATAATATCATAATTCCTAAAAAGAAAAGCAAAACAATGGAACAAAGCTAAATTTATCCAAAATATTAAAAAAAAAATTGAATATTGATACAAGACAACTGTGGTAGTTTGAGTCTTTTGTGGACCCCAGAAAATTATGTTCTTAAATTGGTCCATTCCCATGGGTGTGGGACATTTTGGTTGAATTATAGCAGTTGGGGGCCTTTGATTGGCTAACTTCAGTGAGGCATGACCTATGGTGGGTCTTGAACCTCTTGCTGGAATCCTTTATAAACAGGATTAATGCAGAGGAAAAATGCTGCAGAAACAGAGAGAAAAACTCTTAGAAGCTAAGAGAGAAAGCCCTGGGATCCAGAAGCTGAAATCAATGGAACACAGAAGAAGACAGGAAGCCACAGAGCAGAGAGAATGCCAGAGGCACAGAAGCCAAAAGCAACAGAGTCTGGAGGAGAAGTTTAAGACTGGAAGATGCCACCAATATGCCCTGCCCTGTGCCTGATCACCTATAGCTACAGCTCAAGGAAAAAGCATCTCCTGATGAAGCCCTGATTTGGACATTTCTCTCAGCCTCTGAACACAAGCTTTTAAGCTAATAAATCCCTATTGTAAAAGTAAACCCACTTCTGGTACATTGCCTTGGCAGCTGTTAGCAAACTAAAACAGAAATTGAGACTAGAAGAGTGAGGTGCTGCTATGAAAACACAGAAATGTTAAAAGGGCTTTTACAATTGCATAAGGCAAAGATTTGGGAAGAATTGTAAGATGCTTGCTAGAAAAGGCATATTTTGCTTTGAAGAGACTGTTGGTAGGAATATGGACTCTATGGGTTCTTGTGCTGAGGCCTTAGACAGAAATGATAAATGTGTCATTGCAAACTAGAAGAAAGGCAATCCTTGCTTTAAAGTGGCAGAGAACTTGGTAAAATTATGTTCTGATGTTAGGTAGAAGGCAGAATTTGAAAGTAAAGTGCTTGGATATATAGCTGAGGAGATTTCCAAACTAAATGTGTAAAGTGTGGCCTGGCTTCTCCTTGCAGGTATATTGCAAAATGTGAGAGGAAAGGGATAAGCTAAGAACTGAAATCTTGGGCACAAAGAAACCAGAAATTAATGGTTTCCAGAGAATAGTGCCCCATGTGAGGATTGACTAAATATGGAACCAGTCAGTCATTTGAGTGTAATTCAGGATTGGAAATGCTGTTATCCAGGAAGGATCTGTGGAAGGTCTTATTGTCTGACAGTTTGGACCCCCTGTGTACTACATGTGAAATCAACCAGTTTTTTGTGAGATCTGTATGATCACAGCCAGCCTGGATTAAAAGGGACAGAAAGGGGGGAGATTAAAGGAAAAATGACTTCAAAGATAGTAACTTGGGAGCTGAGATCTGGAATGAAGACATCTCTTTGGGTCCAAAAGGTGAACCCACTATGTGTGCGAAAAAGGTGAGTATGCTCCAGCATTTGAAGAAGGTGGGCCTTCTACCCCATTGTTCAGGGAAAGTCCTGCCACCTCAGGGTTTACAGAGGCTGAAACAGTATTCCCAGGGATTGGGTAGAGTTTGGCCACCACCCCACTGTTCTAAGGTGGTTAAGGCTGTATCCCAGAGATTAAGGAAAGTGTGGCCTCACTCACTCCAGTGTTCTCAGTGGGTGGGTCTTGTAATTCATCCAGCACCCAATGCTTAATGAGAGAAGAGCTGAAACATGGCCTTTAGACAAGCCCTTGGAAAGGGTGGGACTGCCACTATGTCAAGCCCCAAGGAGAAGAAACCATGGTTCAATAGATGACTCTCTGACCTTGAAATCTAATAAAATATGCCCTACAGGATTCCAGAACTGTTTGGGACCTGTGACCCCTGTTTTCCTTCCAATTTCTTCCTATGGTGATGTGAATCTATATTCTATGATTGTACCTTCTATGTATATTGGAAGCAGATAACTTGTTTTATATATATCACAGGTCCATAGCTGGAAGGGAATTTTGCCCCAAGACAGACATGCCTTTAATGGATTTTAATAAGCCTTGTACTTAATACTATTACTGAATGCTTTAAAGCTTTTTGAAATATTGTGATGGAATGAATGTATTTTGCATATGGAAAGAACATGTATTTTGTGGGTCCAGAGCATGGAATATGGTAATTTGAGTATTTTGTGGACCCCAGAAAACTAAGTTCTGAAATTGGTCCATTCCTGTGGGTGTGGGAACTTTTGGTTCCACTACTTTAATTGGGGACCTTTGATTGGATTACTTCAGTGAGTCTTGGTCCTTTATGAACAGGATTAGTGTGGAGGGAAAAAGCCACAGACACAGAGAACAAAACTCCTAGAAAGTGAGACAGGAATGTCCCAGGACCAGAAGCTGAAATCAAATCCATACAGAAGCAGAGAGGAAGGCAAAGGAGTAGAGAAAAAGCAACAGAGCCTGGAGGAAAAGGTAGAAACTGGCAGTTGCTGCCAACCCACCATCGTGTCCTGCCATTAGTCTGATCATACATAGTTTAGCTCAGGAAGAAAGCATCTCCTGATGAAGCCTTGATTTGGGCATTTTTCTTGGCCTCAAAACTGTGAGCTTTTAAACTAATAAATCCCCATTGTAAAAGAGAACCCATTACTGGTAAAGTGCCTTGGCAGCCTTTAGCAAACTAAAACAACAACTTCGGAGGAAGAAAAGAAAGGATGTACATGTTGAAATGACTCACTGGATACCTGAATATTAATACTGAATAATAAACTCTGAAATATATCCTGTAAATGTAACTGATTTCACAAACAAAGATCAAATCCTCAAGGCCTCCTGACAAAAAGTTCAAATAACTTAAAAAAGCAAAATAATTAGATATATTTACTTTCTTTCTTTTTTTAATTTTTCAGTGAGGTACATTCATTGCAATTGATGAACACATTTTGGAGCATTGCCACTAAGCATGGATTGAAGTTTACATTGTAGTTTACACTCTCTCAAACATAATTCTGTAGGTTATGGCAAGATTTATAATGGCCTGTATCTGTCATTGCATTGTCATTCAGGACAACTCTCAAGTCCCCAAAATACCCCCATATTACACCTGTTTTTCCCACTCCCTACACTCAGAACCTCCAGTGGCACTACCTCCACATCAATAATATTTCTTCTATTGCTAGAATCACAATAAGTCTATAGTAGAATACCAGTAAGTCTACTTTAGTCCATAGTTCATTCCCCAGTCCTGAGGATTCTGGGATAGTGATGTCCACTCCACCTCTAATTGAGAGGGGGTTGTGATCCCATAGGACCAATGGATGGGATCCCTTGCTTATAGTTGTAGACTCTCTTGGTTCCTTGGTATGGTAATTTTCCATCATCACCTCCATGTTAGTTGTTCTGGGTGAGACCAATGAACTGGAGAGTAGGTGTTACAACTCCATTGAGATTCAGGGCCTAAGTGGCACATGGGCAGCCCAAAGACCTAAGTCTCTTGGATGTATACCTCCCAACTCTAGTACTAATTTTAAGCTCAAATAGAAGGACAGAAGAGCCATGTGCAGGAAAACCACAACTTAGTCCAACTCTGTTACTCTGGGGAGCATAAATTACAAAGTCGGTCCCACTGGCAAGGCACCAAATTCCTGAGCTACCTGCCATGACTATAGTGTCTGGATGTCTCCAGAGCCCTCAGGAGTCCCACTATTTGAGATAGTATCTACTTTGGCAGTCAAAGAGATCCTGCTGATACATGCATAAGCATAACCTCTGGAATGACCTCCCAACTCACTTTGAAGTCTCTTAGCCATATAAACTCATTTGTTTTTACATTTTCCCCCTTTTGGTCAAGGTCTTTTTTCAGTTGCATTGCTAGTTTGTGCTTGGTAGTAATTGCTCGGTGCCAGGGAGGCTCATCCCCAGGAGTCATGCCCCACACTGGAGGGAAGGTAATGCATTTATATGCTAAGTTCTGCTTAGAGAGAGGCCACATTTGAGCAACAAGGAGGTTCCCAGGAAGCAACTCTTAGGCACCCTATGATACTAAGCTAAGTTTCCATTTCAAGAGTAAAGATTCATATGCACAGTCATCAATATCAAGGGCCTGTCAGTGGACCACCCTCTTTCACTAGTCATTACCTCTGTACTCAGGGGATTCTTGCTGATCCATTAGAGCACAAAATAGAGCTCCCCAGGATGGGAATTTGATATTCCTTTGGTTATTGTGTGAATCTCCATCCACCAAGACAATGCTCCATGAACATTTGAACACATTTATATGCCTTATATGTATGCCCCGGGTAGTTTCCTCCCAAGTATCCCCTGCTACTGACACCATGTACCAATGATCCACCCCTGCCACAGTTGTAACCCTTCTGTGATCCAAAACTTCTTCAAAACTGAAGTCAATGATATAGCCAAGTACAATTAATAAGAAAAGGAAATAATGATAATTTTAAAAATACAAAATAGAATACAAAAAAATTTTTTAAAGAAAATAACAAAATAAAAATTTGGGATAATAAATAATAATGAAAAAATATTTTAAATTTTTTTTGACATTTTCCCTTTCTTCACTGTAAGATCTGTTGTCCTATTTGTACAATGACATTTTCTTCCATTTTTTTCACCCAGTGTCTTATATTTTTTTTTTTTGTTTTTTTTGTTTTTTGGGTTTTTTTGTACTCAAAGAAGCTTTAGGTTACAGAAAAGTCATGTACCTTATACAGGGGACTCCCATATACCCAACATCCTCCCCCTTTTCCCCCTTCCCCTATTAATAACATTTTATATGTGGATGGTACGTTTGTTACAACAGATATACAAATATCAAAACATAGCTAACAACTATGGTAAATGGTTTACATTTTGGTTGACATTTTGAACAATACATTTTAAGAAACTTTGATGCAATTCAACATGGCCTATATCCATCATAACAAGATCATGTAGAACACTTCCATCTCCCCCAAAATGCCCCGTTCCATCTATTCTTTTCCTCCCTCCTCCTCCCCTAGGGACCCATGACAACCACCAGGCTTCACTCCTTGAAGGACAAGATTCATAGTTACTTGCAACAACAATGAGGGATTGACACACTTGTCTTCCTTGCCCTATTAGGCACTGTCCATGCTCTCGAGAGATGCTTGTCCCTCTATTTGAGAATATAGTGGAGGGGAATGGCAATGGTATAATGAGTGACAAGGTGATAGACTCCCATCCTTGGGAGACCTAGACTCCACCCACTGATATAGCACACTATGTCAAGATGAACACTCACACACTCCCTAGAATTGCCCCAGGTGTGCCTTGTCCCGAATGTCCCCCATATAAAACACCCCAAACCAGCAACCCTCACTTGCCATATTGCCAAAAGAGCATTCCCAGCATTGTAGTTTCAACCATGTATGAGCCAATCCCCAGTGTTCACCTGCTCCCTCCATCAATGCTCCCCCCAGTTCCAGGGACAGTCCAACCCACCCTCCTCATCCCCCTGACAAACCCACACCACCCAACCTAAAAGTATCATTACACCATTGTCATTCCCCTCCACTGTACAGCTACGCAATTCCACCTTATCATAGATTTTACCTATGTAGGCATTTACTCACAACCTTCTTCTCCCTTTCTATTTACTACAACCTATCTTCCAGACTCTAGTTCTGTGCGTCTGCTCAATTTACTTAATTCATCTTAGTGAGGTCATGTAATATTTGTCCTTCAGTGCCAGGCTTGCTTCACTCAACTTAAGGTCCTCAAGATTCATCCATGTTATACCATGTGTTAATACTGTATTCCTTCTTACAGTTGAGTAATATTCCATTGTACATATATAGCACAATTTGTTTATCCATTCATCTGTTGAAGGGCATTTGGGTTGTTTCCAACTATCAGCAATAGTTAATAATGCTGCTAGGAACATTGGTGTGCACATATCTGTTTGTGTCCTTGCTTTCAGTTCTTCTGGGTGTACACCCAGCAGTGGAATTGCTGGATCATATGGAAGTTCTATAGTTCATTTTCTGAGGAACCACAAAACTGTCCTCCACAGTGGCTGCACCGTTCTACATTCCCACCAGCAGTGGATGAGTGTTCCCATTTCTCCACATCCTCTCCAACACTTGTAATCCTCTGTGTTTTAATAATAACCAGTCTAATGGGTGGAAGATGATATTTCATTGTAGTTTTGATTTGCATTTCCCTAATAGCTAGTGATGTTGAGCATCTTTTCATTTGCTTTTTAGTCATTTGTATTTCTTCTTTGGAGAGGTGTCCATACAAATCACTTACCCATTTTTTTAAATGGGTTGCTTATCTTTTTATTTTTGAGGTATAGGATTTCTTTATATATGCTGGATATTAGACCCCTATCAAATATATGGTTGCCAAATATTTTCTCCCATTGAGTAGGCTGCCTTTTTATTTTCTTAATGAACTCCCTTTGGGTGCAAAACTTTTTAATTTTGAGGAGGTCCCATTTATTCATTTTTTCTTTCATTGCTTAGGCTTTGGATGTAAAATTCTTGAAATCATTCCCAATACAAGATCGTGTAGGTGCTTGCCTGCACTATCTTCCAAAGTCTTTATGGTCTTGGCTCTTATATTTAGATCTTTGATCCATCTTGAGTTAATTTTTGTATAAAGTGAGAGCTGCTGTTCCTCTCTCATTCTTTTGAATATGGATATTCAGTTCTCCAAGCACCATTTTTTGAAGAGGCCATTCTCTTCCAGTTGAGTAGGCTTGGTGGCCATGTCAAATATCAGTTGACTGTGTATGTGAGGGTCTATATCAGATATCTCAATTTAGTTCCATTGGTCAGTATGTCTATCCTTGTGCCAATACCATGCAGTTTTGACCACTATAGCTTTGTAGTATGTTTTAAAGTCAGGTATTGTGATTACTCCAATTTCATTTTTCTTTTTCAATTGTTTTTGTCTATTTATAGCCTCTTGCTCTTCCAAATAAATGTCATAGTTCATTTTTCCAATTCCATAAAAAAATGCTGTGTTGATTTTTATTGGGATTGCAATAAATCTGTACATCAGTTTGGGTAGGATAGACATCTTAATGATGTTTTGTCTCCCTATCCATGAACAGGGAATATTCT
This sequence comes from Cabassous unicinctus, assembly GCA_029593785.1. Lineage (NCBI taxonomy): Eukaryota > Metazoa > Chordata > Mammalia > Cingulata > Chlamyphoridae > Cabassous > Cabassous unicinctus. The sequence goes on along the minus strand of JAQZBX010007252.1, from coordinate 32,272 downwards.
TCCATTTATTTAAATCTTCTGTGATTTCCTTTAACAGTGTTGTGTAGTTTTCTGCATTAAGTCATTTATATCTTTAGTTAAATTTATTCCTATGTATTTGATTCTTTTAGTTGCTATTGCAAATGAGATTTATTTCTTGATTTCCTCCTTAGATTGGTCATTTTTGGTGTACAGAAATGCTACTGATTTTTGCACATTGATCTTATAACCTGTGCTTTTATCGAACTTATTTATCAGCTCTAGAAGCTTTGTTGTCAATTTCAAAGGGCTTTCTATGTATAGGATCATGTTATCTGCAAATAGTGAAATTTTTACTTCTTCCATTCCAATTTGGATGGCTTTTATATCTTTTTCTTGCCTATTGCTCAAGCAAGTACTTCTATCACAATGTTAGATAAAAGCAGTGAAAGTGGGCATCTTTGTCTTGTTTCCAATCTTAGAGGTAAAGCTTTCAGGATTTCATCATTGAATATGATGTTAACTGTGGGTTTTTCATATAAACCCTTTATCACATTGAAGAAGTTTCCTTCTATTCCTATCTTTTGTAGTGTTTTTATTAGGAAAGGTTGCTGTATTTTGTCAAATAGTTTTTCTGTATCTATAGAAATGATCATGTGGTTTTTTTCTTTCGATCTGTTTATGTGGTGTATTACCTATATTTATTTTCTTATGTTGAACCATCCTTGCATACGAAGGATGAAATGCACTTGGTCATGGTGTATAATTCATATGGTGTGTTGTTGAATATGGTTAGCAAGTATTTTGTTGAGGATTTTAGCATCTAGGTTCATTAGAGAGATTGGTCTATACTTTTCCTTTCTTGTGGCATCTTTGTTTGACTTTGGTATTAAGGTGATGTTGGCATCATAGAATGAGTTAGATAATAGTTCTTCTACTTCTATTTTTTGGAAGAGTTTAAGCAGGATAGGTGTTAGTTCTTTCCTGAACATTTGGTAGAATTCATCTGTGAAGCTGTCTGGTCCTGGGATCTTCTTAGTTGGGAAGTTTTGATGACTAATTCTATCTCATTACTTGTGATTGGTCTGTTGTGTTCATCCATTTCTTCTTTTGACATTATAGGCTACTTGTGTATTTCTAGGAATCTGTCCATTTCCTCTAAATTATCCATCTTGTTGGCATATAATTTTTCAAGTATCCTCTTATGATACTCTTTATTTCTGTGGAGTCAGTGGTGATATACCCTTCCTCGTTTCTTATTTTATATATTTTCATCTTCTCTCTTTTTGTCTTTGTTAACCTAGCTAAGGGTTTGCAATTTTATCAATCTTCTCTAAGAGCAAGTTTTTGGTTTTTTTAATTTTTTTTAGTGCTTTCTTATTTTCAGTTTCATTTAATTCTGCTCGAATCTTTGTTTTTTCTTCTTTTTTACTTCCTTTGGGTTTAGTTTATTGTTCTTTTTCTAATTCCTCCAGGTGTGCATTTAGTTATTTGATTTTAGCTCTTTCTTCTTTTTTAAGACAGTAGTATTTTATGGCTATGAATTTCGCTCTCACTACTTTTGCTGCATCCCATAGATTTTAATACATTTTGTTGTCATTTTTATTTCTTTCAAGGTAGTTACTGATTTCTTTTGAGATTTCTTCCTTGACCCACTGTTTGTCTAAGAATGTATTGTTTAACTTCCATATCTTTGTACCTAATCTGTTTCTCTTCCCCTTACTGATTTCCAGCTTCATTCCACTGCGGTCAGAGAAATTACTTTGTATAATTCCAATCTTTCTGAATTCATTGAGAGTAGTTCTGTGGCCTAGCATGTTGTCTATTCTGGAGAATGATCCATGTGCACATGAGAAGAATGTATATCCCACTGCATTTGGGTATAATGCTCTGTATATGTCTATTAGATCTAAGTCCTCTAATGTATTAATATTATTAAAAGTCTTTATTTCTTTATTGACTGTCTGTCAAGATGTTCTGTCTAATGGTGATAATCATGTATTAAAGTCCCCCAGTACAATTGTAGAGGCATCTATTTCTCCATTTAATTTTTCCAGTGTTTGCCACTATACATATATATATAGTGTCCTTCTCTGTCTCTTACAATAGATTTACATTTAAAGTCTATTTTGTCTGATATTAGTATAGCTACTCCCACCCTTTTTTGGCTATTGTTTGCTTTTAAATTGTTTTCCAACCATTCACTTTCAGCCTCTTTGCATCCCTGGGTTTAAGTTGGGTTTCTTGTAGACAGCAAATAGATGGGTCATATTTCCTTATCCATTCTACCTATCTGTGTCTCTTGGCTGGTGAATTTAATCCATTAACATTCAATGTTATTACTGTCAAGGAATTACTTACATTAGCCATATTTTCTTTAGGTTTATGTATATTATATGTTATTTCTCTTTTTATCTTTTTAGCTGTTCTTGCACCCTCTTGCATCTCTCTCTCTTGTTTTTTTCCTTTTGACCTGCAGAACTCCCTTTAGTATTTCTTGAAGTGCAGGTTTCTTATTGACATATTCTCTTAATTTCTGATTATCTGTGAATATTTTAAGTTCTCCCTCATTTTTGAATGTCATCTTTGCTGGGTAGAGAATTCTTGGCTGGAAGTTTTTTTTCTTTTAGCTTCTTAACTATACCATACCACTGCCTTCTCACCTCCATGGCTTCAGATGAGAAATCAGCACTAAATCTTATTGAGCTTCCCTTGTATGTGATGGTTCTCTTTTCTCTTGCTGCTTTCAGTATTCTTTCTTTGCCTTGAGCATTGGACGATTTGACCAGTATATGTCTTAGAGTAGGCCTGTTAGAAATTATACTGTTTGGGGTGCGCTGTGCTTCCTGGACATGGACTTCCATCTCCCTCAATAGGGTTGGGAAGTTTTCAGCCATTATTTCCTCCAACACTCCTGTCGCCTTTCCCTACTCTTCTCCTTCTGAGATTCCTATAATGTGTAGGTTTGTGCATTTCATGTTGTCATTCAAATCCCTAAGTCCCTCCTGAATTTTTTCTAACTTTTTCTCTAACTGTTCTACTATTGGTTTGATTTCAGATGTGCTGTCTTCCACATCACTGATTCTTTCTTCTGCTTGTTCAAATCTGCTGCTGTGTGCTTATAGTGTATATTTGATCTCTTGGATTGTGCCACGCATCACCACCATATCCGTTACCTTTTTATGTCTGTTTACAATTTCTTCAGTGTGGTCTCCCTGTGTCTTCTTAATATCCTTAATCTCTTCCTTCACTTCTTTAAGTTTATTAATGATATTTATTTGGACATCTCTGATTAGTTGTTCCATGTTCTGCATCTCCTCCTGGTTTTTAATTTGCTCATTGGACTAGGCCATGTCTTTCTGTTTCTTAGTATGGCTTGTAACTTTTTGTTGGTGTCTAGGCATCTGTTTATCTTGATGGGTTTATTCAGTTGATTAGCTTCTCTTTCTATTCTATGGTTTTATTTTGTTGTTGTTTTTGTGTGTGTGATAAGGTTCCACTTTGACACTTCCTTCCTCTTGTTCTATTTCCTTGCTGTTGTCTATGTTCCCTTGAAAGAAAAAAATTAGGACCAGAGAAATGGAAAGAGATAGGAAGAGAAAAATAATAATAGTAAAAGGTAGGAGAATAACCATACAAGACTGAGGAAATTGCAAAACTAACATGAGTAGAAGCACAGAAGTATAAGATTAGAAAAGTGGAATAGTTACAATGAAACAAGAAACAGAATAGAGAAAAATATAAAGAATGAATTAAAAGGCTGGAATGGTGAGAGGGGAAAAGAAAAAAGAGAGAAAAAAATGTAAAAAAAAAGAAAGTAAGCAGAGAAAAAAGGAGAGAGAGCAATAAAAACAAGGAAAATTGGATACCGAATAGAAGTGGAATGAAAGAACAACTACAGAAAACAGAAGATATAAAGAGGAAGGAGAGAAAAGAAATACTGTAGGTAGATTAAATCAGTAAAAGAAAGAAAGAAAGGAAGGAAGGAAGGAAGGGAGGGAGGGAGGGAGGGAAGGAGGGAGGAAGGAAGGAAGGGAGGAAGGAAGGAAGGACAAGCAAAGAAACAAAGGAAGGGGAAACACAACAAAAACAAGAAACAAGACAGCAGCAACTCGTTTAAAAAAGGAAGACAAAAGAAAATGTAAAAAAAAATTAAATAACAACAATAAACATGAAAAAACAGCCTTCTTTCTTAGACCCCTAAGAATCTTCTCAGGGTGCTGTTGTTCATCAATTACTCACCCTGCAGCCTGTCCTCTGCAGGTTTTGAACTGGGTTTTAGTGATTAAAATAAGAGAGATTTTTAAAAAGGAACTTTTTTTTTAAATTAAGAGAGCCAAGAAAAGGTAATAAAAAAGAATGTCTATATGTTCCCTCTCATAAAGTTTCAGCTGGATGCCTGATAATCTGGTGGATCACTTCTCAAAGAAGAGCCAGGAATTAAACTGGGGACCTTGTATATGCCAGGCAAGAATTCTTCCACTGAGCTCTTCTGTCTCCTTAGGTTAATTAACCTTTCAGAAGGTTATCCACTCCTTTTCCCTTGGGCAGCTTTGATTCCCTGCAGTCCACCGGAATTCTACTGACCAACCACCTGTCTCTGCCTCCTCTCTGATGTAATTCCTCTCTTTATCCAGGTGGATGGGCATCACAGCCTGCCTGAAGAGATAACCCTCCCTTCTCCCTTTCAAGTCCAGGTCCCTTCTGATATTCAAAGAGGGCCCAGCTGGCTAAACTCACTGCAAAGAAATCACTCTCCACCTTCCAAGGTCCCTCTTCCTCACAGGGAATCTGCCATCACACTTTTGTTTGGAGCAGGGAGCCAGGAGCTCCCCAATTGGGCTGTCTGCCCTGAGTGCTGGATATGTGTGCTGCTTCCAGGCACTGAGGCAAGCAACCCACGATTTTCCTCTGGCTTCCCTATCTGTCGAGTACCTTCTTAGGTGACTCAGAGCACCTTTACATTTCACGTATATCCAAAGGAGCTGGCAGGAAGGATGATGTCTGCTCTCCCCTCAGTTAGATACAATTCAGCAGGAGTTTTACCCTCACTTAATATCTCGGGGGTCAGGGAGGGGATCCCTTCCCGGCAGCCAGGAGGTTTAATAACTCATGGTTACTTGTTTTGGCTTTTTCATCTCTCTGACCCTACTCTTCTTGGAGTTGTGAAGCAGTGTCTTAGTTTGCTGTACCCCAAAGCAGTTCCCCAAGGCAGCCTCTGGTTCTTTCTCTGTTGTTTTAGTGAGGGTTGAGCCTTATCTGCTTAACCATCGGCCATGTTCCCACAATCCTCTATATTTACTTTCATATCCAACATTTTAAGCAAGACAATAATGAAACAGAATTAAAAAAAAAAAAAACTCCTTGAAATAAGGAGTGCTCAGAGAACTGTATATCCATATCCAAAAGAAAGAAGGAGGACCCTTACCTCACACCTTGTATAAAAATTGACTCAAAATGGATCAAAGACCTAAATACAAAAGGTACAACCATAAAACTCTGAGAAGAAAATCTAGGGAAACATCTTAAGGACCTTGTGGTAGGTGGTGGTTTCTTAAACCCTACACTGAAAGCACAAACAACAAAAGGAAAAATAGATAAATAGGACCTTAAACACTTTCTTGCTTCAAAGGACTTTGTCAAGAAAGTGAAAAGGCAGCCTACTCAATGGGAGAAAATATTTGGAAACCACATATCCGATAAGGGTTTGATATCCATGTTGTATAAAAAGATCATACAACTCAATGACAAAAAGACAAACAACCCAATTAAAAGATGGGCCAAAGACTTGAATAGATATTTTTCCAAAGAGGAAACACAAATGGTGAGAAGGCAAATGAAAAAAAGTATTCAACATTTTTAGCTATTAGGGAAATGCAAATCAAAACTACAGTGAGATATCATTTCACACCTTATAGAATGGCCAATACCACAAAAAACAAAACTATAAGTGCTGTAGAGAATTTGGAGAAATAGGAACACTCCTCCACTGTTTGTGGGATTGTAGAATGGTGCAGCCTTTGTGGAAGACAGTTTTGCAATTCCTCAAGAAAATAAATATAGAACTACCATAAGAGCCAGCAATCCCTTTACTAGGAATATATTCAGAAAAACTGAAAGCAAGCATGCAAAGTGACATTTGCACACAAATGTTCATAGCAGCATTAGTCACAATTGCTAAAATGTGGAAACAACCCAAGTGTTCATCAAACAATGAGTGGATAAACAAAATGTGGTATATACATACAAATGAATACTATTCAGTTGTAAGAAATGAAATCAGGATGCATATGACAACATAGATGAATCTTGAGGAAATTATGTTGAGTGAAATAAGTCAGACACAAAAAGAAAAATATTATATGGTCTCACTAATATGAATTAAAATGAATAAACTCACAGAGATAAACTCTAGAGTGTAGGTTGCCAGAAAATTGAATGTGGATTTAAAATGGGAGCTGATCCTTATGTATGTAGAATTTTTAATGAGATTTATTGTAAATGTGAGAAAATGAATAGAGTTGATGTTAAAAATTATAGTGAGCATAACTAACACTGCTGATTTATAATTGTGATTGTGGCTGGAAGGGATAGTCTGTGGATGTAATATTTCAATTAAATGGAAGCTAGGAATAATGTAGGGATTGCATAACTGATTTTAGTGGTGGATGAAAATTGTAGTTAATAGTATAAGAATGTTCTTCCTTTACAAAGTGCTAATTATATGGTGATACATGGGAAAATTACAACTAATGTAATTTATGGATTATAGTTAATGTAATATTGTAATATTTTTGCAACAATGGCAAAAAAGATATTATATCAATTATAAGGGAATACATTTGGAGGTATAAGGGGGCATGGACTTTTTCCTTTTGGAGTAAATGAAAATGTTCTAAAATGGAACATATTTAGCACAACTCTGTGATAAATATGAAAGCTACTAAGTGTACACTTTGAATGGATTGTGCAAAGCATAAGTCTGTGTAACAAAATGAATCCTGTAGTGGAAAATGGCATGTGGTTAACTGAACAAATATGAGAACATTCTCTCATAAACTATAACAAATATATAATACTAATACAGGGTGTTAATAATTCGGTGGGTTGGGGGAAAAATATACCAAATATAAGATATTGGCTATAGATAGTAGGGATATTTTAACAATGATCTTTCATAGTTTGTAACAAATGTTTCACAACAATGCAAGATGTTGGTGGTGGAGTAACATATGGGAGCCTTGTATGATGATATGCATGTTTTGTAAGTTCACAACTTATACTATACACTTCTTGTTTATGGATGTTCATGTATGAAAGATAAACTTCAATTAAAAAGTTAAAAAATGATGAACGTGTATTAACAACTTAAAGGAAGAAATTTAATAAAAATTAATTACAGATTAATTTGTAGTCCTCTATGCAAATAAATTTAAAAACCTAAATGCAATAGATAATATCCTAGAGATATAGAGTTTACCAAAATTACCCAATGTGATTAAGAAAGTTAATCAATCAATTTCCATAAAAGAAATAGAGAAATTTAATAAGTAACTACTTCTCAAAAATGCAGTAGGCCTAGATGTTTACACAGAGTAATTATGCCACATCTTCTAGGACTAGATTATCCCAATTGTTGAGCTTAATCTCCAGGCCACCACCAAGACAGAAGGCCAACCACATGGACAATGACAAAAGTATGCCAGTCACCAAGAGTATGATTACAATTTTGCCCACTCCATGGTACTTCGGTATCTCAGTTACCAAGGAAGACATAACCCACACAAGCAGTGGTTAGAACATTGCTTTACTCATATAGATAAGAGACAGAGCAAGGTCTGCTTCAGTAGTGGGCATCAGTTCCCCATAGCCAGTGTGTCCCTTATTACAGCCATTACAGGGCAATGGACTGCAGACACCCCTCTCATGTCACAATTGGAAGAACCCATTTCTTCTCCACCAGGAACAGATATACTAGTGGGGTAAGCCAGGTGCCATATGATGCACATGCTTAAACAGCACAAAGAAGTTCACTGTGCACAAGGATAAGGAAGGATCATCCAATAAGGAAAAAGGACTTGGGCTGTGCATGAGCTCATTACCCAGCCTCCAAGTAAGGGAATGTCTGGGCCCAGGATTCTGATTAATGCAAGCCTGGAGAGGGGCCTAATGGTTGCTTCTCAAAAAGTCCACCACCTTACTCTTACTGAGCTGCCAAAAAATATGTTGCAATAGTATGTCACAATTGGTAGGACCAAAGGCCACCTCCAATTTGAAGACAGAGGTGGGTCTGATGTGGTCCCTGAATAATGTGGGTGGCAGTGACTCTTTCACACAGACTTCTCACCGGGTTGACACATTTAACCAAAGCCATTAGGAGAACTACCATCAAGAGGATGATCAGGCTTCCTTGGAGGAGCATTCTCAACCAAGAGCCCCAGTTACCAGGGTTAAGCTCGCTAACGTAATCAAAGAACAGCATAAGACCTAGCTGATGTGGCCCAGCTTGCTACATTGCATGGCCTGAGCTTTTTGGCAGGAGTCACATGACTGTGCTGTGTCCTTTGCCTTTGTTTCTTCTAGAGTGAGTCTTCATGACTTGACCCATTGTTGCATCTGAGATGGACCACTGTGTGGATCCAAAAGGCAATCATGGCAACTTCTTAAGTACATACTAGGTGGGCATGGGAATTCCATTCATGTTCTACTTCATGCCCATGCCATGGGCATCATGGGTGATGAATAGATCTCCTTCCTAGCCTGCAAGCTGTTTCCATAGTCATTGTCCTCACACAGTACAGCCTTTACTAGTCTAGTCATTAGTTTGCTTGTCACCAGACCATATGGCTAGCCCATTTGCAAATGCCCATGACTCTATAAATATGTAGCAGGAAGTTGTTGGAGTGGACTGCACAGTAATCACCATGATATGGAGTTCAGCCCACTGGGCAGAATGATTTCATTCAGTTTCAGTCAGAAGGTGGTCATCTTTCTGGTGGTTGGCTACAGCAGCCCAATGAACTCCATATACTTGAGTTTTGCAGATTTATCTGTATATCAAGCTATTCTGTCAACTGGAATGTTCTCAAACTGGGGTCCCACTTTGCCAAGGATGGGACAGGAACATCCTCTATGGTTTGTTCAGCCTCCTCTGGCAAAGCAGCTACCTGTTCATGGAGCTAGTTGATTCCCTGTGACTCTGGTCACAGTTGGTCTTGATGTACCATTTTTGTTTAATGATGGAGCTTTGTTGAGCCCTTCCTGCTTTGTAAAGGCTTTGTAAGTGCCCACATGAGAATGAGTGGCTCTGGTCTTAAAGTCACATAAGGTGCGTTGGTGGTCAAATGCTTATTCTACACTAAGGCCCAATAACAAGCTAAAAGTTGCCAGTTGAAGGAGGTGTATCTGGTGACTGCTTCAGGTAATTAGTGTACAGAACGTGAGGGGGCAATGCAATCCACTGGTGTTTTCTTGCTCCCACAGACTTGAGTCTGCTTAGGTAAGAGTCACAGAAACCTGTGGTTCCATGTGATTAGCAGGGTCCATCTACCCTAAAGGCAGTGGCTGTGCTACTGCATATTGGATAGTCTCTGGAGCCTGATGTTGTTGGAGGCCCCATTCAAAGGTGGCAGTTTTGTGGGTTACCTTTCTAAGGGATACAGGGTAATATAAGTGAGGCATATGTTGCCTCCAGTATCTAAATAGGCTCGTTAACTGTGGGGCCTCTCTCTTGGTAGTGGGAGCTGCCACTGATAATAACTTCTGTTTAACTTTAATTGGAATGTTTTCTTGGCTTCTCACCCATGTTACTCCCCAAAACTGCACTTGCAGTGCAGGGCTTTGAACCTTATCAAGCCTGTGTGGGTCATATTAGTAACAGCGTGCAGAGTCTCAGTCACTTGTTCCTAGGTGGGTCCTATAGTCCACATATTATCTATGTAATGGATAACCAACACTTCAGGGGGAATTTGGGCATTTCTAGAGGTCAGGTCTCATCTATTGGTAGCATATTGCAGGGGAATTGAGATACCACAAGAAAAGGCATTAGCCAAATCAATCACTGCATTATAGTCCCATGTGTGAGCCACCACTACCTTGGTGAAAACAAGCATCTCAGCATTTATCCAGTGATAGTCGACAGTAAGCCTCCAGGCTCCAGAAACCTTCACCAGTCAAACTGGGCTATCTTACTGTGATAGGGTAGTGCAAAGCACACCAGCCCTTATTAGGTCTTGGATCAAAAGTATAATGCCCTCTTACCCTCCACAGATACAATATTGTTTTAGTTGGACCTTATGCCATGGCTTGTGCAGTTCTGGAGGTGGTCAAGAATGCACCTGAACCACTGTAATGGTTTGAATGTGGTCTTATTGAGGTGCAGGTCCCCTTAAACAGGGTAGTGGTCAGTCCCAAAAGTAGCCAGGATATCAATACCTATAATGCACTCAGGAGTGGAAACCACAATCACAGGCACCCAAAATAGCCATCTGGTCCCACCCATAAGCACAGGTGAACTTGCCTCGCATGGGTTATAGCACCTTTCCCAAGGCCACTCAAAGCTATTGTATTCCTCCTTCCCTTGCAAGATCCTGCACTGATGGTCCCCTAAATACCAGTATCTAATAGTCCCATGAATATCTGCAGCCACCCATGTTTCCCTTCCACTCTCCAGAGGCATAGGACAACATGTCACTGTGGGGACCCAGAGACCTTGGCTCTATCCCTAGACATTCTTTTTAAAGGGGTCAAAGTCATGATAAATCCAGAGGTGTGTGTGTGTGGGGGGGGGCGTTCTCATCTTCCTCCTGTTTTTTAATATTGTTAACAAAATCCCTACACTATAGCCTAGGGAGAGCCCCTCTCCACCTTGATTGACTTTTCCAGGATTTCCCTGCTCTTCTTGGGTCCTACTCCATGTGTTTCTACCTTGACCCATCAAAACAATTTTTCTCAGTCCACAGAAGGGTTAGCTACATCCCATTTGTCCCATGTGGCCAGAAAGAATTCAAAGCATGTCAGTTCATTCCTCTCTCTAGGAAACAAGCACCTACCTGTGGCAAAGGAGCTGGCAAGCCCCAGTGTTTCAACCATGCCATAGTGTGACTCGTTGGCAATCCTGTTCATTGTGCCAACCTGGGAGAAGGAATACCATCTGGAGAATGGCAAAGATATACTGGTCCCCAAGAGTAGGAGTCCAGATATTTCTATCCACTCCATGGTACCTTGTTATCTCAGTCACTAAGGAAGACACAACATGCACAAGTACTGCTTATAACAATGCTTTACTCACTGTAGTAGTTTCCTGGCTGTTAACACAAATACTATACACAATGAGTTGGCTTAAACAACAGGAAAGAGAAGTCTAAAATTGAGATATCAGTAAGGTAATGCTGTCTCCTCAAAGACTTTAGCATTCTGGGGCTGGCTGCTATGATCCTTGTTCCTTGGCTTTTCTGTCTCATAACAAGTTACATGGCAATGTCTTCTCCTTTCTCTTCAGGGTTCCATTGATTTCCAACGTCTGGCTGCTTCCTGTGACTTCTCTCTGTGGCCTTCTCTATAACACCTTCAGTAATAGGATTATGACCAATCCTGATTCAGCTGTCAACCTCTTAACTAAAAATAGCATTGCCAAAATTCCTTTTTATAATGGGTTCACTCACACAGGAATGGGTTAAGATTACGAGCATGTGTTTTATCTGGGGTATATAACTCAATCTACCACACTCACATAGGGAAGACACTGCACAAAGTCAGCTTCAGTAGTAGGCAGCAGTAGCCCATGGACAGTGGGTCATTCCTGACCACTGACACAGGATAATAGACTGCACACACCCTACTTATGTCACATTTGGGAAGATTCCATTCTCTCTCCACTAAGACAGATATACTAGTGGGGTTGCACATGCTTAAGCAACACAGAGAAGTTTGCTGTGTATTAGAATTGGGGAGGATCACCCTATAAGGAAGAAGGACCTAGGCAGAGCATGAGCTCATTAACCAGCCTCCAAATAAGGGAATGTTCTGGGCCCCAGGCTCTCTTCCCTAACACCTATGCTCTCTATATTATTTTGGATCATCGAAAATGCAGGAAAATTTCTTCACTCCTTTTAAGGGTCATGTATAACACTGATACTTAAACCAGATAAAGACAATACAAAGAAAGAAAACTACAGACCAGAATAATGTATGGCTATCAATGCAAAAGTATAAATAAATCATTAACAAATAGAATATAACACCACATTTAGAAAGTAATGACCAAGTAGGATTTATTCCAGAAATGCTCTTAACTCTACTCTTATTCATCATGGTAATAGAGATATTAGCCAATGCAATTGGATAAAAATTGATGAGAAACCAATTAGATGCATAAGAATGTGTAAAAATTATATGATAAAACCACCAGATAATTAATGATAAAATTAAGACACATGCACACAGATTCAATAAAGGAGCAGGATATAAAATTAATGTATAAAAGTTAATAACCTTATTATACACAGAAACAAACAGACCACAAAATGATAGGAAAAAAACAACAACAATAGAGAAAATGGCACCAAAGAAGATTAAATAGGAGTAAGTTAAACAAGAAATATTCAAAATATATATCAGAATAATTTTAAAACACCCATGTATGCCACAAAAGTAGACACATTAAAAAGATGGCAGTTCTAGCTAAGTTAAATTATATTCAATTCAATCTCAGTAAAATTACCAAATGCTACTAAAGAGTCCATAGGGAGATAAATAAATCATTGAATAAATAAATAAATGGAGGAGAAGGGATAGATTTCCTAACAGAAAAATTCCTATTAATAAATGAAGGAAATGCAAAATTACTATTAGGTAAATAGTAATAATTTTTGAAGGTCGCTAAATTTCAGTGAGTGAAAGTTGAAGAGAAATAGAATATTAGTATAGTCTGAAAGTATCTTCCCTAAGATGTTTTCCCATTACCAAGGAAAAATAGAATTTGCAGTGGAGAACCTCACAGACACCACTTTAACCAAATGAAAGATATGTACAAAAATGTTCATAACAATTTTGTTCTTAGTAGCCAAACCCTTGAAAAACCTAAATGGCTATCAATATGTAAATAGATATACAAATTGTAGCATAATACATTGGATACTACTCATCAATAAAAATGAATTAACAATTGATTTCTGCAATCACATGAATGAAGATTAAATGTATTAGACTGAATGAAGGAAGCCAGATGCAAAAAATTACTATATTCTATATGATTATGCTTTATGGACTTTCAAAAAGGCAATGCTATAGTGATAAACAGCAGATTCGCAGTTGTAGGGTAGGGGACAAATAAGAAGGGACCAAGATAAGAAGGGTTTAACTACAAGGTGGTATGAGGAATTTGGGGGTGATATAAATACATGTTTTAGATCTTGATTTATGGTGGTGATGGAATGTGCTTCTCAGAACTCAACAAATTGCGCTCTTAAAATGATGTATTTTATTTTAAATAAATTTTAACCAAAAAACCAGAATTTATAAATGGCTGTACCATTGGCACTGATTAGTCAAATGATGCTAAATGAAACCACTTCCTAAAATAAATAGACAGTAAATCCATTGAAATATATTATGCAAATATGGAGGTTTGCTGGGGTTTTCGTTATTCATTTGAGACAAATAGGATTTTAGGCTTAAGACCTCAGAATAGAAGTTGTCAAGAAGGATTATTGTTGTGAATTTGGAAATACACAGTAGTTTGGGATATGCATTGATAATTTGATGAATACGGCCTTTAAGAACAAAGAAGACAAGAAGCAAATGAGGCAGCAAAGTCAGGACAATGGTGATAACATTTTATATTGTTTCTCAAATTTTGTGAGTTGTACATATTTTTACTTTGAAGTTTCTTCTCTTTTTATAGAATAAATGTTATAAGACTAGGTAACCAATGACTTGAAAGAAAGCAGAAAGAAGAGAAAACAATGATAAAGTCAAATTATTTAACACAGTTGCCTCTCAATTGAAAAAAAAAAACAAACCTCATAGGGCTTGGGAAGGGGGGATGGCACATTATTAGAAGGTTTAGTTTGATATAACAGTAAAATATCTAAGTGGTTAAGACGAATGAGAAGATGGAAATGAGAGGCTTGATCTTCAGGGTGATGCTGGGATTAAAAATGTAGCCGTGAAGATCATACATAGAACTCATAGTAAAAATGATGAGAGCTATTATAATGAGAGAAATGTGTTTGGGCAGAAAAGTAAAGAGTGGAGAGAATTTTGGAAGTCTTCACTTTCAGGGTATTAGAGGAAGCAGCAAAATCAATGAAACAGAGAAGGTATTAAAAGGAATCAAGAGAATGAGGTAACAGCAGAGCCACAAATCTCACAGTGATCTACCATCCTTTTCTCAGTCGTTCTTTATAATATTTAGCTGTAAATTGTATCTTGAGAATGTCTTTATTCTTCATCTTCAGATTTTCTTTCTTTTCCATGTACTATTGTACTCAACTCCTAATCAGCTGGATACTTCCATATTAACTTGAGGAAATTAGGATTGACATTGCATACAGGGTATAATAATATAATAGATTATTATAGTATACTACATTATATTATACTGCACAACAAAATGTATTTTAAAAGACACTATAGATTAATGTTAATTACTAATTTTGTAAATAATGCAATTTCTAGGGCAACAATTGCAAAAAAGCACTTAGCATAATTAGCAGATCATTATGAACACGTTATAGTTATTGTGTGAATTATTACTGGTAAATGAATTAGTTACACATAGTCAAGTGTTCATAATTAATTTATATTTTAAAAATAAAAACAGTCATATTATTAATTGTAATAAATAAACTTTATTCTTAGAGCACTTTTAGGGTTACAGAAATTTGCACAGAAAATAGAGTTCTCATATGCCTCACACACACATACTTTCTCTTATTATTAACATCTCGCATTAATGTAGTGCATTTGTTACAACTGATGAACCAATATTGATGCATTATTAGTAACTATAGTCCATAGTTTACATTATGGCTCAGTCTTTGTGTTGTACAGTTCTATGGGTATGGCAAATGAGTAATGTCAAGTATCCATCTACCACAATGATTTCATACAGAATAGTTACACTGCCCTAAAAATGTCCTGTGCTCCACCTATTCATCCCTTCCCTCAATCTCACCCTGAATCCATGGCAACCACTGATCTTTTTCCTTTTCCACCATGTCACATAATTGGAATCATATGGTATATAGCCTTTTCAGACTGCCTTCTTTCACTTAGCAGTGTGCGTTTATGATTCCTCCATGGTTTTTGTGTGACTTTGATAACTTATTTCTGTTTTTTGAAGAATAATATTCCATTGTATGAGTGTGCCACTGTTTGTTTATCCATTCACCTATGAACAGGCATCTTGATTGCTTCCAATTTTGGGCAATTATGAAAAAAGCTTCTATAAACATTCATTTGCAGGTTTTGGTGTGAACAGAAGTATCCACCTCCTTTGGGTAAATACCTAGGGATGCAAATGCTGGATCACACAGTAAGTCTATGTTTAGCTTTGCAAGAAACTGCCAAACTGTCTTTCTAAGTGGCTGTGCCATTTCGCATTCCCACAAGCAAGGAATGAGAGTTTTGTTGATTCATATCTTTGCCAACATTTGGTGTTGTCAGAGTTTGGGATTTTAGTCATTCTAATAGATATGTAGTGGCATCTCATTCTAATTTGCAACTCCTTAATGATATATGGTGTTGAACATTGTTTCATATGCTTATTTTCCACCTGTATGTCCGCTAAGGTGGTTTCTGTTCAGATATTTTACCCGTTTTTAAATTGAGCTGTTTTCTTATTATTGAATTTTAAAAGTTCTTGGTATATTTTTGGTTACAAGTCCTTTATCAGCTATGTGTTTGCAAATATTTTCTCCCAGTCTGTGGCTTGTCTTTTCATTCTCTTAACAATCAGTACAGAAGTTTTGAATTTTAATGAAGCCCAAATAATTAATTTTTCCTTTCATGAACTGTGTCTTTGGGGTTTCATCTGAAAAATTGTTTCCAAACACAAAGTCACCTAGATTTTCTCTTATATGATCTTCTAGAAGTTTAATAGTTTGTGATTAGTGTATAGGTGTATGATCCACTTTGAGTTATTTTTGTGAGAAAAGTATAAGTTCTGTGTCTAGATTTATTTTTGCATGTAGAGGTCTATTTGGTGGACAGCCATTTGTTGAAAAGACTATCCTTCCTCCTTTGTCAAAGATCAGTTGACTATAGTGGTGTGAGAGTATTTCTGGATTTTCTGTTCTAGTCTATTGCTCTGTCTATTTTTTTTCCCTACTACCATACTGTCTTGACCACTGTAGATGTAGAGGAAGTCTTGAAGTTGGATAGTGCCAGTTCTCTGACTTTGTTCTTCTTCAGTATTCTGGGTCTTTTGCCTTTCCATAAAAATTTTAGAATCAATTTGTCAATATACACAAAATAACTTGCTGGGATTTTGATTGAGATTGTGGTGAGTCTTCCTACCCATTAATGTAGACTATCTCTCCTTTTATTTAGATTTTCTTTGATTTCTTTCATCAAAGTTGTATAGTTTTCTTCATACAGACCTTGTATATATTGTGTTAAATGTATGCCTATTTCTCTTTTTTGCAGTGGATGTAAACTGTGTAATGTTTTTAATTGCAAATATAAATTGTTTATTGCTGGCATATAGGAAAGCAATTGACTTTGTGTATTAACCTTGTATCCTGCAAACTTGCTATAGTCACTTATTAGTTCCAGAAGGTTTTTTGTTGATTTTTGAGGTTTTAAAAAAAAAATAGACTCTCATATCACATCAAATAAACACAGTGTTATTCTTTCCTTCTCAAGTTGTATGCTGCTTATTTCCTTTTCTTGTCTCATTGCATTAGCTAGGACTTTCAGCACAATGTTGAATAGGAGTAGTGAGAGGAGTATTATTGTTTTGTTCCTTATCTTAGAGGAGAAATATCTAGTTTCTCACCTTTAAGTATGATGTTAGCTGTAGGTTTTTTAATGTTTTGTTTTGTTTTTTTAAATGAAATTGAGGAAGTTTCCTTCTATTCCTGGTCTACTGATAGTTTTTCATTATGGATGGGTGTTAGATTTGGACCATTATTTTACAAATGGAAGACAATATGAGCTATAATATGAGTATGAAATTTAACCAGTGTATCACTGTCAGTAGGATATCTTTTTTCTAATTTAAAGATACTCTACCATTAGTAAATTTGTAAAAAAAAAAAATGAAGTTCCTTCTAGTAAATATTAGAAAGACTTATATAGTATTTACTATGTGTTAGAAAGTCCTAAGCACTTTAGAATTTACATTGCCTCAAGCACAGGATATTTTAGATATAAAGTTAACAAAGGACTTTGGATTATCAATTTTCTCCTTTATAAGTCAAACAGATGACATTTGAATTTCATCAATTAAAAATTTTTCATAGTATTAGCTCTTGTTAAAATAAGACACATTATTATTACTATCTAAGAGAAAATTACAAAAATGCTCATCTTTGGAATCAAATGAATTGATATCTTTAATGTCCTGATATGACACATTAAACAGTGAACAATTTTAAAACCATATGTGAGAGCCCTGCCCAAATGTTATTTCAGTTAAGGAATTTCTTTGTATTAAATTACACAATCACTTCCTTAAGGAGGAAACCTGACACTGCATAGAACTATTCATATTCTGAACTAGGTGCCAAAGCCAGCCCTTTCCTCTTTACTTCCAAGTAGATTTTATTCAGGACTTTTATTTCTGTTTTCTGTTCCTTCATGGCAATCAAATAAATGGTTTATATATTCAAAGCAATAGGATTATGTAATTGTAAAAATGATGGAGAATAGGGTTGAAATCTTAGACTGTTATCTCTCCACAAGTTTCCTAGCCTTTATAGATAAGTTCCATCCTTCAGCCCTCTCCTAAGCAATCTTCAAGTATTAAATAACAATATTTCAGCTTACTGGAAAAACATTCTACTTACATTCTGAGAGTGGCTCACTGTGTGGAATTTTTCTGAGACTATCCTATACAATGCATTAATGAGCCTGATATAATTTAAACAGTATTAGTCATATCTGTAGAAGGAATATGATAAAATTATACTCCTTTTCTCCTGAAGAAAGCAGAATGTTAGACATGGAAAGAATATTGGAAGATTATTTAGTGTAATGGCTTAATTCTGTAAGTAGAAAACTGAGGCTCAGAAATGTTAAGGGATTTGCATTCTTGGGAGGAAAACTGACAATGAAACCCATCTTTACTGAACTGATTGCTCTACCAATTATATTTCAACCTCCTTTCTTGCAACTACAATGTAAGAAATTTTCTGTAGTGTTCCAGAACAAAGATATGAAATAGTGTTAAGAAAATCTTAGAAGTTGGGCTTTTAAAATTAATATTCTCTTTTAACCTTGAAATTTTATGGGAGGTAAGGAAAATAAAGAGTTTGCGTATTGAATGATTTGTAAAATAAAACCATATTTAAAGTAGAAAAATCTGCATTAAAATTAAGTTTTGCCAATGAATATATAATTGAAATCTTGGTCTGCAGTTACCTATGTCAATGACTACATGCTATGATCCATTTCAATCTCCTACATGCTAATAGACAAAGCAATTTTGCACAGAGAAGACTTTGAGATTTCCTTTTATTTCAACATCTGTTATGCACAAACAACTTAACAAATTTCTGAGAAATACATCATGCTTTGTGTGTTATAGTCATTAGGAAGTAGTCTGAAAGGCACAAAGCACTACACATACTTGCTTTAAAATTCTATTTATGAGATCATCTATCTAATCATGTATCATCCAGATAGGCTCATCTTTTAGAGATCAAATTTTATGTGACTCATACATATAAGGGAATTTTAATGCCATCTGGGGTGGAACTTCAAGAGCTTACAATAAAATTGATCTCAGAAATACTTGTAGGTTAAATAGAAAACTCAGTAGGAGTTTAAATGACTATAAGAGTAATTTCAGAAATGTGAATTTTTTTTCATATCTGGAGGCTTGCATACATAGTTAAGAGGAAAAATGTAAATAAGTTCCACAAAATAGAAATAAAATAAACTTTAATCAATATTTACCAAGATGACTATGCAATAAAAGTTTATGTAGAAGGATACCGAGAACCTCAGATTCTACAAGTAACTATCAATTAGAAAGATATGGAAAGAATATAACAAAAATATATACTTCCATGAATGAAACTTGACATTTAGCTATTATACAAAAAGATTTTCTATTCAGTGCTAGAAAGGTAGAGTAACATAATGACCTAAAATTATACTCTTCAGTTGCCTTGCTATAAAAGAAAAGAATGTAGTAAATATTTCTTAGCTCAGTAAGTGTTATGTAGAATATTCCTTTCCCAATCACTTATATGGTTTAAGAGTTTACTTTTACAAATATTTTTCATGTAAATAATACAGATACTGTTATGGATATAAAGGTTTATCTCTGATTGAAATCTTATCATACCCATAATTTTATAACATTTTCTCCTGGTAGTACAAAGCATTAGACTACAGTGGAGTACCTTATTACAAAGCCTTTTAAAATTGGTTTTCTCTCCTTGTGAACTCTCAGGTGGACTTAAACATGCAAACTCCATATGAAGGTCATAGGACCGAGTATCTAGGAAGATTTTCCCCAGAGGGATTCTTTTAGGTCTATTAGCTGTGATGTATTTCTTAAGATGGTAGTACCTCATCACATGTATAAAAATGTTCTCCTGTGTGACTTTTCCACTGAATTTGCAACTCTAAATTCTAGATAAAATCATCACTACACTTGTCAGATTGATGGGTTCCTTTACCTTGTAGATTTTCTTATGATTATAAAAGTCAAATCTCTGAGATAAGCATTTCTTCCTCAAGGGATAATAGTAGAGGTTTTCTCCTATCGGATTTCTTTGACGAATTACCAGTTGTTATCTTCATTAGGGAAATTTCTTAAAGTATATAGAATTATAGGTTTCCATTTATATGGTTTCATATTTTGCCTTGGCATGTGAAGGGCCTTGATCTATTGGATAAAGCAGAAAGTGAACTAAGATTTTCTCTACATGCCTTTCATTGGGAGGTTTATTTCTGCAGAGTGCTCCTCTATCATTGTCACTCCTGATTATAAAATGACATTTGCTCTCAGATAATTCTAATTCATTCACTGAGTTCTCTCAAGGTCCTGAGTAGGGACCATTTCAATCCTTTGTATTTTTAAAGAATAGTTCCATATTATTCTCTTTTAGAATTCTATCTGCCTTTGTTCATGAACACTGAATAATTCTCCTTGAAAAGTCACTATACAATTCTGATTTTACCACATTTATAATCCAGTTTTATGAAATTTCTAGGAAAAAAAATCATTAATTTTTCATATGCATTGGTATTTCTTTAAAGATTCCCTATAAAAATGCAAGTATTGTTTTGCATAACAATTTTTAGGTTAAGATTGCTATTTTTCCATCAATTAAAGTAAACAGTATTTACATATATTTGGATAAAAATAGCATTGGGAAAACTTTTTTTTCTTCATCTAGAGGAAGGATTTTCTTTATTTTCATGAGTACAATAACATTAAATTGTCAAATCAGAAAAAGAGGCACTATCTAGTTTAGGTTATGTTCAGAAGTTATATTTTAATATATCTCATATATAGTCATTGCTGTAATTCTTGTAGAATTTTCTTAAGAAGATAGCAAAAAAAGAAAAAAAAACAAATGATCCCCAAATGAGGACGAATAGTATCTATTTTGCCTACGAGTGTAGTCAAAAAAGCCTTCCCAACATATTTAACTCAGAGGGTAAAATATTACTATTTTCAGAGAGAAAATATTACATTTGTGGACCTTAACTATGGAATAATAACTCTAAACTGTGAAGAAGGAGCTTACTATATTATCCCATTCCTGCTTACATTTTTGTACAGAAAATTAAATGAGGTGCTTTTCAGTGCATTATAACCATTGTCTTTTGATTGCCATACTGGTGTCATATATATATAGAATGATAAAGTTATAGAGAAAAAAATGCAAAAAATATAAACCCTGCACTTCCCTTGATATCAGGTACCATTTGTTATTTATGTGGTATAGCCATTAAATGATGTGCACTCATTTAACTATTGATAAATTTATTTGTGAAATAAATCATTACAACTTAAAAACATAGTTGAGTTAATATATTCATACGCAAGTCATAAAACATGGATGGTTAGAGATCATGCTTGATAACTATTCTTGACATAAAATGCAAAAATAAACCCAATTACTCCTAATTATATATATGAACTGTAGTCAACTTCAATGAGAACTTTCAATATTTACCAAGAGTAGAAGAGAGAAGAAATGCTTATCCCATCTGCATGACAAAATAATCCTAGCATCAAGTACATTTTATAGCAATGAAACTGCCATTCTGACATAATCCAAATATTATCTATGAAAAATTATTACAAATATTCCTTGAAGATAAGAAGATATGTATCCAGGATTTGTTTGCCTCTTTGGGAGATGAATTGTACCTTTGAGGAAAGAAATAATGAGCTATTGAGCTCTATTTCAGAATTTCTCAAAGTGCTGTGTCTGGACTAACAGTTTCAGTATCACTTACAAACTGGTTAGACCCATCTCCCCAATGTATCAGGGTTAGACTCATTTATAATTTTCCTACACATGGTTCTTACGCCACTTTTATTTGAACCTATAATTAGCACTATATCCATTAAATATATGTCCCTGAGACTTATATCTTCCCACTGTTCAAATGCCAGTTTAGCCTTGAACCTCAGCAGAGTTGCAGCCAACACCTACTCTCCAGTTCATCGAATTCACTCAGGACAACTAACAAAAGGATGATGATAGACAACATCCATCCCAAAAAACAGAGTATCTACAACTGCAAGCCAAACAGTTCCATTCATCTGCCCCATGGGATCTAAGCACCCTCTCAGTCAGAAGCAGAGTGGGCATCACCATCCCAAAACCCTCAAGATTGAGGAATGAACAAACATAAGGGGAGAATGCAGCTATGGATTAGACATATTATTATTCTAGTAATGGAAGACCTTGTAACATTGATATAAAGACAGTGTCACCAGAGGTTCTGAGGGGAGGTAGAAGAAAGAATAGGTATAATATGAGCATTTTAGGGACATTGGAATTGTTCTGCATGATATTGCAGTGATGGATACAAGCCATTATACATTTTGTCAAAACCTATAAAATTGTGGGGTGCAAAGTGTAAACCATAATGTAAACTACAGACCATGCTTAGTAGCAATCCTTCAATATGTGTTTATCAATTGTAACAAATGTACCACACTAATGAAAGATATTGTTAATGTGGGAAAGTGTAGGAGGGGAAGAGGTGGGGTATATAGGAATTCTCTATATTTTTGATGTAACATTTATGTAATCTAAATCTCCCTCAAAAATAAAGAAAAAAAAAACTGACTAGAAGTACAAATTCACGGGTCTGACCCCAGACCAGTTGAGAAAGAAACTGGGGATTGGGCCTAGAAAGCTGTGATTGAACAAGCCCTCCAGATGATTCTGATGCACAATGAAGGGTGAGAACCACTGGTCTACTCGTTTTCCTGTCATTATCTAAATCAAGAAATATTTATGACCATTTCCTCCAACACTGTAATCACCACAGTATGGATGGATTCAGATTCACCCCTAGAAAAGCTAGCTCTAGCCAGGAACAGGAATAAAACTGAAAAATGATACAGTGACTGACACAAGAATCCTGATCTCTTGATGGCTTAATATATACAAAAATTTAGAAATTACTTCCCTTTCCATATAAAATGCAGCAACACATCTTTTAATCTTACTTTTACAGAAAAAAATTAAGAAAGGGTTCATCATAAATAAGGCAGTACAAGAGTTACTATATGTGGCTAGCAAAGAAAAAAAGAAAAAGAGAAGAAAAGGAAATATAAAAACTGCCTTCTTTGTAATATTTGCAATTTTTATTACAAGGATGTGTGGGCTTGAAGAAAAATGATGCAAGTTCAATTCTTAATATTCTCTTCACACTCTCCCCCAAAGCATAAAATCAACAGGAACAAATGAACACATCACAGGGCCCACACCCTCAGCACTATGAGGAGGCAGAGAACATCACAGCTTCAAATTACTTATAAGTATAGTATAAAATTAACTCCAACATGTCATGCACCCCATTGCCTTGCCTACCATTGCAAACTTGCAGGTGCAGAAAGCAAACGACTCTATGAAAGAGAGCAAAAAAGAGGTACTTTTAGAAAGCAGAGAAGAAAACCACCTCCAGAAAGAGAAATTGCAAAATGAAATGCCAAACTACTGAACACAGATTAAGGCTTTTAGTTCACAGAGTTAGCTAAGGAAAAGGAGCATGAAGTTGTGCGGGACTAGTAGCAGCATCCTCAGAAACGCATTGCTTCTCAGAGAATGAGATGTATAGAGGAGAAGTGTTACCCCTTGGAGATGAGACAGTGATGGTAGAGAGGCACAAAAGATGGAAGAATTAAGGTCCAACAGAAAGGAGAGCAAGACTAGATACACCAACCTTTCTCATCCTGACTCAAAAATGAACAGAAGTTGAAAAAAGCAGACCACATCCTTTAACAAGCAATACTGCAAAAAGTCAGAGTATATTAACAAAAGCATATTTTGGTGAAAAATCTCACCAAAATGCCATCAATGAAGTTGAAGATAACCATAGCATAACAGTACAAAAGAATTAAAAACCGCAAATAAGAATTTGGGAATATGAAATAAAAGCACATTAATCAGAAATATAAAAATTAAGAACAGAAATGAGCAAAAAAATACAAGGAAGAATTGAAATAAAATTTGAATTACCTTATGAAAGTAATAAAAGAAAAAGGCAAAATCATATATTGTTTTAGTTTGCTAAAAAGCTGCCAAAAGCAATATATCAGAAATGGAGTGGCTTTTACCATGGGGATTTATTAGATTACAAGCATACAATTCTGAGGCCTTGAAAGAGGCCAAATCAAGCAATGCTTTCTCTCCAAAGACTGACACAAAGAGGCACATGCTAGTCTCTCTTCTCCAATTTTGTTGCTTCAGCTTCTAGCTTCCTCTCTCCCAGGTTTCAGTTTCTTGCTCTCATGGCTTCTGTCTCTGCTCCTGTGGCTTTCTCTGTGTGTTCTGTGTCTCTTTCCATATTATCCCATTTATAAAGGACTCCAGTAAGAGGATTAAGACCCACCCTAGGTTACACCATGCTGAGTATTCTAATCCAAAAAGCCCACCTACAATAGGTTCACACCCACAGAAATGGATTAGCTCTAAGGATATGATTTTCTGGGGTCCATCAAACTTCAAATGGTCACATATATCATCTATAATGAAGACTAAATTACAAGGTGTCTGCTGGGGCTTGAATCCTGTCCCCTACAAAAGATATGTTCAAGTCATGACCCTGACATGTTCAATTCTCAATCCCTGGTTCTGTGAGTATAAACCCATTTGTAAAAAGATCTCTGGATATGTGATTAATTAAGGTGAGCCCAAACTGAATGAGGGTGGGCCTTGATTCATTATGATTGGAGTCTTTCTAAGAAGATGACTGAGCAGGAGGACTATAAACCAGAAAAGTACTCAAGCAGAGACAGAGCACCACCTAACAGAGACAGAGACTGAGCCACCACCAGAATGCCACAGCATCTGAGAAATATTTTCTCTCATTGAGTTGGCTGCCTTTTCACACTTTTGACAAAGTCTTTTCAGGTGCAAAAGTGTTTAATTTTGAGGAGGTCCCATTTATCTATTTTTTCTTTTTTTTTTTTTTGCTCATGCTTTCAGTGTAAGGTTTAAGAAGCTACCATCTACCACAAGATCTTGAAGTTATTTTCCTACATATCTATGACAGTTTGATATTATTTATGAATTCCAAAAAGAGATATTCATTATGTTTGTAAACTGGTCTGATTCTCTGGACATGATACCCTTTGATTGATTTAATTTCCAAGGCTTTGCGTTTATTGATTAAATCAAGATTAAGGCTTTGATTGGGCCATTTCATTAGGGCATGCACGGTTGATTCCTTGCCGCCTTGTTGGGCTATATAAATGGAAACTCAGTTACACAGAGAGGATACACAGAGGAAGAAAGCTCTATAGACACAGAAGAGAAGACAGCTTTGATCCTGCAGCCCCCAGGAAGAGAAATGAGTCATTCACTTGATAGTTTATAGCTGACTGTGAAGAGAATAGAGCAGCTGAGACCAGAAAGAAATGAATCCCGGGAAGAAAGACAAGCCCTGTGCCAGCCTACAGCTGCGATCAGAAGAAGCTGCACCCAAGGAGGCTTAAGAGGCAGAAGGAAGGCTGAACCCTCACAGCTGTAGCCTGCCATCTTGCTTCCACATGTGGCAACAGAGTTTGGAAAGGAAGTAACTGTGAGTTGGACTCTTTAGGGACTTGTAACTGTAAGCTTTTACCCCAAATAAATACTCTTTATAAAAGCCAACAGATTTCTGGTACTTTGAATCAGCACCACTTTGGCTGACTAATACAATTTTCTTCTAGGAATTTTATGGTTGTTGCTTTTATATTTGGGTCCTTGATCCATTTTGAATTAGTTTTTGTATAAGGTATGAGATAAGCATCCTCTTTCTCTCTTTTGGATATGGCTATCCAATTCTCCCAGCACCTTTTGTTGAATAGACTGTTCTGACCCAGCAGGGTGGGCTTGACAGCCTTGTCAAAAATCACAGGACTGCAGATGTAAGGGTCTATTTATGAGTTCTAGATTCAGTTCCATTGGTCAATCTGTCTGTCTTTATGCCAGTACCATGCTGTTTTTACCACTATAGCTAAGCAATGTGTTTTAAAGGAAGTGAGAGTTCTCCAACTTTGCTCTTCTTTTTTAAGACATTTTTGACTGTTCAGGGCCATTTGCCTTTCCAAATGAATTTGATTATTGCTTTTTCCATTTCTGCAAAAAAGGCTGTTGGGATTTTTATTGAGATTGTATTGTATCTGTAAATCAGTTTGGATTTTATTGACATCTTAATGATATTTATTCTTCCAGTACATGAACACGAATGTCCTTCCATTTATTTAAGTCTTCTTCAGTTTCATTTAGCAATGTTTTGTAGTTTTCTGAATATAGGTCCTTTATGTTCTGGGTCAAGTTTATTCCTAAATATTTGATTTGTTTAGTTGCTATTATAAATGGAATTATTTTCTGATTTCCTTCTCAGATTGCTTATCAGTAGTGTATACAAATGTTATTTTTTTGCATATTAATTTTGTATCCTGCCACTTTGCTGAACTCAGCTATTAGTTCTAGAAGCTTTGTTGTGGATTTTTCAGGATTTTCTATCTTTTTTACTTTATTTTTAAAGAAGCTTTAGATTACATAAATGTTACATAAAAAATATAGGGGATTCCCATATACCCCATTCCCCCTCCTTCCCACACATTCCCCCATTCAACAAATGGTGCTGGGAAAACTGGATAGCCAAACCCAAAAGAAAGAAAGAGGACCCCTATCTCACACCTTATTAAAAAATTACTCAAAATGGATCAAGTACCTAAATATAAAAGCGACAACTATAAAACTTCTAGAAGAAAGTGCAAGAAAACGTCTTCCAGATATTGTGTTAGGCAGTAGTTTACAAAACCTTACACCCAAAGCACAAGCAATAGAAGGAAAAACAAACAAGAACTAGATACATGGTACTTCTTCAAATTGAAATAATTTTGCACCTGAAAAGACTGTCAAAAGGGTGAAAAGGTAGTTGACTCAATGGGAGAAAATATTTGGAAATCACATATCCAATAAAGGTTTAATATTCATGATATATAAAAAGATACTATAACTCAACAACAAAAGACAAACTACCCAATTAAAAATTGGACCAAAGACTTGAATAAACAATTGTCCAAAGAAAAGATACAAATGGCAAAAAAGCACATGAAAAAATGTTCAACATCATTAGCAATTAGGAAAATACAAATCAGAACTACAATGAGATATCATTTCACACCTATTTGAAGAGCTGCTATTAAAAAGTTGGAAAACTACAAGTGTTGGAGAGGATGGGGAGAGACAGGAATGCTTATTCACTGTTGATGGGAATGTAGAATGGTACAGTGACTGAGGAGGACTGCTTGGCAGTTCCCAAGGGAGTTGAATATAGACATGTGCCTCAACAATACCCTTACTAGGTATATATTGAAGAATTGAGAGCAGTGACACTAACAGACATCTGCACACTGATATTCATAATGGCATTATTATCAATTGCCTAAATATGGAAACAACCCAGGTATAAACAAATTGTGGTGTATACACACGATGGAATATTATTCACCTGTAAGAAGAAAGGAAGTCGTGAAGCATATGACAACATGGATGAATCTGGAGGACAGTATGTTGAGTGAAGCAAGCCAGACACAAAAGAAAAAATACTATATGATTGTGCTATTGTGAGATAAATATATTTTGTAAACTCAGCGAGTTAATAATTAGAATATTGGTTACCAGAAAATAGAATGAAGGTAGAGAATGGAAAGCTGAGGGTTAATCTGTGCAGAATTGTTAAAAAGGTTGTTTGTAAATCTTTGGAAATGAGTAGAAATGGTGAGAGCACATCAGATTGTTTGTGACTAGCAGTGCTGTTATATGGGTATGACAGTGGCTGAAAGCGAAAGTATAACAAATGTATATTACTAGAAGGAAAGCAAAAACTGTAACATGGGACTGTATAACCTAGTGAAACCTAATGTGAAATACAAATATGGATTATAGTGCTTAGCTAAGACTGTTTTTTAAAAAAATATAAGCACATAAACTAGAGAGAAATAAATAGAATAACAGCTATTTATGGCAGGGGATGCAGAGAGATTAAGAGTTGATGAGTTTTTGTTTTATTATTATTATTACTATTGGAATAATTAAAATGCTCTAGTAATGATTGAAGTGATGAATGCACACCGATGTGATTATACCAAATACCATTGATTGTACACTTTGCATGTATTTATGCTTTATAAGTATGTATCAATAAAATTGATTTGTTAAAAAATGGAATGGTTCAAATAGGTTAATGAAAAGTGCACAAAGGCTTAATATACAAAGGAAAACAAATAGAAAACAGAGCTTGCAATCCTGATACCAAAATAGACAGCAAGTCAAAAAGCATTAAAGAAGACAGAAAGCGAGGCTTGATAATGGTTAAAGTCACATTTGAAATTGAATATAGCAGTTAAGCATATATATGCACCAAATAACACACAAATGATCTATATTAAACAAAAACTACAGAAGAAGTGGACAAAATTACCTAGGGATATGAAAGTTCTGGATGGTATAATTAGTAAGGTAGACCTATGAATGTATATAGAATACTACACCCCAATAATGTAAAATAAACTTTCTTCTCTAAGCACTCATGGAATATTCACAAATATTGATCATGTTCTAGAACACAAGAAAATATAAGTAGGTTTTCTAGAGTAGAAATATCATAAACAATACTCTGTGATCACAATGAAATGAAGTTATTAGTTACAAATGAATGAATATTTTATTCAATATACAAACCACATTCAAACCTCCATTTGTCTCAATAATGCTTTTTATCACTTTTTTTCATTCCACAGTCTAATGTAGGACTATGCATTTCATTGGATTGAATTTTCATATTTCATCAGTATCATTTAATTCAGGCCAATGCCACAGCCTCCTTGTCTCCTTTTGAAAAGACCAAGTGCAGTTATTTTGTGGGATATGCCCCCTTTTTAAAATTGAGATATAATTCACATATCATAAAAGTCACTTTTAAAGTGTACTATTCAGTTGTTTTTAGCACATTTACAAGACTGTGTAACTATTGCCACTATCTAACTCCAGACAATTTTCATCCCCCCAAAAAGAAGCCCCATACTCATTAACAGTCACTTCTAAACTCCCTTTCCCCTGAGCCTCTGGCATCCACTAATCTACTTTGTTTCTATGAATTTGCCTATTTTGGACATTTCATGTGCATAAAATCATACAATATGTGGCCTTTTATTCTGGTTCTTTCACTTAGCATAATGCTTCAAGGTTCATCCATGTTGTAGCCTGAATAAACACTTCATTCATTTTTATGGTCGAATAATATTCTATTGTGTACTCTAATGACATAAAATAAATTCTATTTAGCACTTCATCATCCTGACTACCTTAGTCATAAGTTCCTGTCTTTACCAACCACTCCAATTATCCCTTTCCTAGGTGTAACTGTAACTAATAAAGCCTGTAACCCCATATAGCTTAGATGATAAAAGCTGTCCTCAGCTTCTCCAAATGTCCCTTGCCAATTCTGCTTTTCACATCATATAGTCTAAAGTTACCAATCCCCAGCATCTGCAGGAAAGACCTACCCTCTCCTATCAGTCACAAAAAAGGCAAGAACCCAGGACCAATACTTTCTTCCTCTCTCCTCCCCCCACTCTACAGACCCTTGTGGAAACCTAGGTTATGTAAGCCTTGGGCCCCTCTGTCACACTCATTCTCCCATCTCCCTCTCCAAGCCCTTTGATCTAACTAAGCTGTCCTTTCATGCATTCTTAGCTGCCTGGCAATCTGTGGTATCATGTCATCACCTGAAGAACTTCCATACAACATCTAAAACATAAAGGTATAACACGTTTTGTTTATCCATTTATCAGTTGATGGACATTTGTATTGTTTCTATTTTTGGTTATTACAAATAATGCTTCTATGAACATTGGTGTACAAGTTTTTGAGTGAACAGATATTTTCAATTCTCATGGGTATATTACTAGAAATGGAGTTGCTAGGTCCCATAGTAACTTCATGTTTAACTTTGAGAAACTTCTGAGCTGTTTTCCATAGCAGTTGTATCATTTTACATTCCTGCCAGGAGTGTATAAGGATTCCAACTTCTCCACATCATTGCCAACACTTGTTATTGACCTTCGTTTTTATTAGATTAAATATTTTTCTCCCAGTATATGTGTTATCTGTTCACTTCCTTGATAGTGTACGTTGATGCAAAAAACATTTTTATTTTGATGAAGCCCATTTATCAATTTTTTTCTTTGTGCTTTAGGTGTCATAACTAAGAAACCATTACCTAATTCAAGGTCACAAAGATTTACACCTATATTTGTGATCTGGTCTTATAGTTTTAGCTCTTATATTTAGATTTTTGATTCATTTTAAGTTAATTTCTGTTTATGGTGTGAAGTATGGCTCCAACTTAATTATTTTACATGCAGAAACCTCAATTTTTTTATTGGTTTCCTCATGATTAGATTGAGATTAAATATTTTGGGCAGGAATACTATGTAACTGATATATTGCCTTTCTCAGAACATTACATTAGGGGGCACATGATGACCGTTAACACCATCATTTGTGATATTTGTGTATCATCACTGAGAGAGTTTGATCTCTTGGTTAAGGTATTGTCTTCCAGATTCCTCCATTATTAAGATACTTTTGTATACCACAATTAATAATCAGCCTGTGGGTGATACTTGGGAACTGTGCATGTCTTATTCTCCCACAATCTTTCTTCCAGTGTTTTTAGCACACCAACCGAAGATAATTTTTGAATAAATTATTACTATGGTAGTTGAAAATAATGATTATCTATTTATGTTTTTTATTCTATATTTATTATTTGATATTCTTCATGTCACCTTTTTATTTTATTTATTATTTTTATTTTCAGTCAATATTGCTGATAGCCTCTTTTATAAATCAGTTTTATAAACCATCTCTATCATTGTTCATCAAAATATCTATTCATACTTTTAAAAAATATTTCTCAATTATTTTTATGTACTTGTGTACAAGACACAAAATGAAGATCAGCCATTAAATAGTCAAAAAATATAGTAGCAATAACAGATGTTTTCAGATAAACTGATGACTTGGATTAAAATATCTAATTATATGTTTTTATGAAGTAATACAGAATGATAAAATATTTGCACAGATGATATATAATATAGTATGAGATATGGGATTTTACCTGGTTTTAAATCCCATTTATCTCTCTGCTAAAAAAAAAAAGAGTCTCGTTTTCTATACTTATATAATGGAAAAAAAAAATTACCATGGTACATGGCATAGAAAATAGTGAAAATGTTGTTAAATATTCCTGTGAGTTTTTCTGGAAGTAATGGATTAACATATCCAAAGAATAACTGTGGTACCAAGAGGAATGTAGTCAGAAATAGTAAATTCTATAAAAGTCATAGTCAGTGACAGGCAGAGTTCTTAGATGTAGACACCATAAATCACTTCAGTTAGATTAAGCAGGCGGGATTTATTCATAGGTATAGTAACAGATCTTTGAAAAGTTTGGTATAACAGACTCTAGTTAGAATTTTATAGGCATCTTCTCAAAATCATACTGCAGAATCGGCTTGATAAAGTAATAATTACTGCCACTAACACAGAGCCACATTGAAATGGAGTCATCCATTTCAACCCCTTATGGACGCATCTTATTGCAAGACCTAAGTCTGTATCTTAGCAGCAAGGAAGTCTAGGAAATATGGGTTTTGGGGATTCTACATTAAAATGCTGGTGTATTAGTCAGAGTTCTCTGGAGAAAGAAGATGTGTATATATATATAAACATTAAAACAATTATATAGGAATTGGCTCACGGGACAGTGGGGACAGGCAAGTCTGAATTCCATAGGGCAGGCTGCCTGGGAAGTAACAGGTATGCTCAACACTGACCTCCCAGCACTCCCTTAACCTTATTTCTTTTGTGTGCAGATGTTTCCACGTGTTTCTATTTCATAGCCTGGTGGAGGCATCAGGTCTAATGGAACAGCCTGATACCACACGTGGAATCCAAAAACCAGAAACAGGCAGCCCCATTTGCTTATCAGGGCAGGAACTTGGTCTGCACAAGGGTTGTTTGACACATGCTTTTTACTCAATGGCAGGGACTCCTTCCCCTGGGGTGTGTAAATATTCAGCCCTCAGGCTGCACAGGGTTCCTTCTCTCAGATGGGAAGCAGGGCTTGCAGACCTGCCACCCACCCACCCTAACCCAGCAGGTGGCCTCCCCCTACCCTGGGTCTGGCCACAATATGCTCTCTTATCCTGCTTTTTTGAACCCTTTGTACTACATAAATAGTAAAGCGGCCACTTGCTGAAAACCTTTGTTGTGCCCATGACATACTGTATAGCAACTCGCTCCATAACACCCCAGGAAAAGCTGCTGACTAAAGCAGCGATAGAAATTCTTCTTTTTGACTGCTGCAATCATTA
>JAQZBX010007251.1:0-51059 GCA_029593785.1 Cabassous unicinctus | reverse complement strand
AAAAAAGCCAGTAAACCATTCCTGAATTTTGTGTTAATAATGTACTCCACAACTTTTTTTGAAAGTCTTTATTAGCACTAATTGTTTTCCTGTCAATTCTTTGGGATTTTCTATATATATAGGGTTTTGTCATATGTGAATAGAGATAGCTTTACTTCTTCCTTTCAAATTTGGTTGCCTTTTATTTCTTTTTCTTTTTTAATTTCTCTTGCTAGAACTTCTTGCACAATGTTGAACAGTACTGGTGAAAGCAGATATTCTGGTTTTGTACTCAAAATTAGAGAGGAAACTTTCAGTCTTTCAGCATTGACATCAATTAGCATTGATTGATTTTCTTATGCTGAACTACCAATGTATTTCTGGGGAAAATCTTCATTAGTCATAGTGAATAATCCTATTAATATACTGTTGAATTCAGTTTGCCAGTATTTTGTTGACTTTTGCATTTATTGTTCATAATTGATATTAAATTTTCTTTTCCTTTACTATCTTTCCTTGACTTTGGTAACAGGGTAAATCTAGCCTCATAGAATAAATTAGGATTGCTTTCTTCTGTTCACATTTTTAGAAGAATTTGAGAAGAGTTCTTAATTCTCCTTTGAATGTTTTGTAGATTCACCATTGAAGCCACCTGGTAATGGGCATTTCTTTTTTACTATATTGAGTCAATCTCCTTACTTCTTAAAGGTCTATTGAGATTTTTTGTTTTTCTTGAGTCACTTTGAGGTATTTGTGTGTTTCTACAAATATGACTAGTTCATCTAGATTACCCAATTAGCTAGCATAAAATTGTTGATAATATTATTTTATAATCCTCTTTATTTCTGTATGATCAATAGGCAATTTGAATTTTGATTTTAGTTGTATGCATCAAAATTAAAACCAAACTTATTTTCCAGACTATCAGTCCTGACCAAGTTACAATGGTTTCTAAATATTCATTTTCTTATATTCTTCTCAATGTAGTTTTGAAATACCCCCATTATATAGACTGGTAGGTTTCTTCAATGAGTTTCATAATCTGTTAACTTCTTTCATTTATTCACTCATTTGACACAAATTGCCAAGTATCTACCATAGATGAGGCATTTGGAATAATATTGGAGATAAATTGATTAGCAATCATTAGTGGTCATGACAAAATCTATTTTTCTTTACCTAGCTCGAGCTGCCAACCTTACTCCTCACATGCCACTACCTGCTACCTCCCTTCTAATTTTTTGAAACCAGTATTTCAGCTGCAGGAATGCAGAGAAAAACAACTGTGCAAAGAGGAGAAAAGGGAAAAAGACAACTTCAGATTGTAGGTATTTTAAATATCAATTTTGTCCTGAACTCTCCTTTCTCCCCCTCTCACCCCCACTATCCAGTTGACTCAGAGTAGCTCCTTATATTCTTCCTCAATCCTAGTCCTTACAGACTCCAGTTGGCTTAATTACCACAAAGGAAAAGACTCCAAATGAAGTGGTGCTAATCACAATTTCAGAAAATCCATCATCCCTCTCCGTGGAACAGAAACATCCTAAGTGCAAACCTTGTAAATCTCTCATCCATCCAAGTGATCTTACTATCTTCCAGAGCTTTTTCTCCAAACTTTTAGTAGTTTACTGTCTCTGTTTCAATTAAGTCGAGTTGTATTCTCTCTCCCCTGCAGTAGCAGCCCTGTGAAAAAAGTCACCCTTGGCTGTTCAATACTGTCTGGTGCAATTTTTGTCTTTGACAGTCCCTAATTATTTGATTAATCAATCACATCAATAAATATTTCACATTGTGATAAGATTTATTAAGAATATTAAAACATAGTATAAAAAGAGTAGAGGCAACTGAGGATACTAATTTAGCATTGGGGGATTAGGCAATGCCTTTCTGGTGTTGTGAGTGGTGGTAGAAGTGGTTGAAAGAAATCTAGATATTTGTCCCATCTTTTGGTGAATAAAATAGGATTTTCTTCATGAATGTGTGGATGGAGAGAGATGGAAGGTAATATAAATCTTCCCTCAGAAACCATTGGAATGTTTTCTCTCATATTGTTTTACCAAAGCACCTCTATTAGTGTATGTATGAAATTACATGTATAGGTGTTGGATGCTTAGAAGCAGATACATCCTTACATGACAGAGAATCATAGGAATAGTTCTACTTTTACATCTGCTGCACTAAATACCTTCTGTTCTTTCCCCTCATTCCCACCCTATGACTCAGGAAAGAGTTGTTAAGATTCTGTGAGGGAATAGTGTGGATTTTGCAAGTAAAAAATAATTTCTGTATTGTTTTCAGAACAGGATGGGGGAAGAATGGGCCACTTCTGCAGACCAAAAAAATTTAGAAGAAATCTGGGATTTCAAAGATTTTTTTAGAACATTGATGCATATGCCTTTATCTATAGTCTCAGGATCTCATTCATTCCCAAATAAGGTCATTCCTTTGACAAGACCCACTTGCTGGGTTTGAGAATCCTGCCTTCACTAGTGTTCTACTCCCTTCTAATTTAAACTCTGAGCCTGATCTTTAGATTTTCTGCTGTCTGGCTCCAGGAGATCAAAGTCTCATTATCTACTGCCAAGGAGGTTCTCTGGCTTTTATACTCATAATTTAATTAGTGATTAGTCACACTTGGTCTTTCATTGTCTTTTTTTAAAACTGCATTGATTGTAGCCAGCAACAGCCATCCAATTCTGTTGTCCTTAAATGACTACTTCTCTGACCTTCTGAGATGCCTGAAACATTTCACCCTGCTGTGTATCCTCTTCCAGGTCTCCAGGGATGAAGACGTACAATTGCACTGCTATTGGGCCAAGGACTCTCAGTTCTGGACCTACCAATAGTGAGAAGTTCCTCATTACCAGTCAGTTTCAGATGACTCAGCTCCAAGATCTCATTTTAGAGTCTCTTTCTTAAAATGATCCCACTTCTGTACCAACTTTGTAGGTCAGGTTCCTTGGGACTCACATCCTTTAATGTATGACTGTAGGGGTTCATTGGGGATGGCTTTTAGGAGCGCCCAGTGAGGAAACCAGATTGGGGATAAAGAGAAGTTCAGTTGTGGGTCACTTGTGGCAGTTCACTGAGCTGATCCCACAGAAAGTGTGATGATTATGTTCCATGTGTCATCTTGAATAGATTATGGTCTCCAGTTCTTTTATAAAGAAAGCACTGCCTGATTATTTCTTTGAGAGTATTTGGTGGATTTAAACCATTAGTCAGTTTATTGAACCTGTATCTGATTACTTCTACAATCAACAAAACAAATTGCCTTCCTTCAATTATTTGAAGGCCTTAAAAGGAGAAGTGATTATTTCAACAGCCAGAGAGAAGAATTTCTATTTTACTTCAACCAAGCAGATTCTTCTGGGGAATTCAACATCACCTTCATCAGAGTTTTCTCTTCTTGGTTCTGTTTCTGTGCAGCACACTGACTAATGCAGGGAGCTATGGAGCTGGGGTATCTCTTCAAAGATGACCTGAATTGAGAAACAGGGGTGTGCTTTCTACCTTTGCATCAACTAGTTACCAAATGTGTGCTGTATCTGGAGAAATGGTGCAATTTTGGTTTACCTTTACCCAAAAGAGTTAGTGGCCACCAAGAGCCATCCCAATCTCAACCAAGGCCCAATTTCACTCCCCTGCAAGGCAATTACTGTGGAAGAAATCAACTGTGAGCTGATACTTTCAGAATCTGGAAAAATGAGTGCATTGGTCAAGAATCCACTACAGGTAGTTTGTGCAGGGGCAACTGGAACTGATAGCCCAAAACAAGAAATTTTCAGTGCTAAAAATGGAACTGTCCAAATCAAACCAGGATGGTTGCTAATTTGGAAGCTCTGGCTTTAACATATTATAGGGAGTTACAAATTTTCTAACTACAATTTTATTGATAAAGATGAATATAAATCAGTAGAATGTGTATCACTAGTTAATTTGCTGAGCCACTGGATGAACACTCAACGAGCTTAAGTGATCTACATGCTACTGGAATATTTATGGCATTATTTTGTTACTTTTCAGCAGTGAATCATTGAACAGGAATATTAACATCTCTTAAACCATGTTCCTGACAAAAAATAAGAGTTGAACTAGCTCAAATAAGACCACTATAAAGAAAGTAAAGGATCTTATCAAGTATCAAACATCACAGACACCAGGTAGACTAGCAATGAGATCGGAATTACCTGGGGACCTTAGCAAATATAAAATCTCATTAGCATAAAGGATAATTTGGAATGCTTGGAGGGGTACAGGAGACCATTGGAAGCTGGCTTTTTAAAGAATCAATAAAAGATTCTTATGAAAGTGACACCAGACCACACTGTGGAAGACACTGCAATTTTTCTGCCATCCACTTTCTCTTTTAATCAATTAAAAATCACCAAATATGAGTTTGAATTTCTAGCCATCCTGATTGCCAGGTAAAATACATAAAACCCTGTTTAATTTGTGATTCAAATAAGAAATGATTTTTTTAAAAAACTATCCCATGGGAACATATAATAATATTTTAAAAATCATATTAAAATATTATAAACTATTATAATAATTTTATTTAACTATATTATAGACTAATATATGACATTTTACTATAATGGATTATAATATTTTAAATATCATATTATAAAATAAAAATAGTAAATTAGCCATTGTTTATCTGAAATTCTAGTTTAACTGGGCATCCTCTATTTTTATTTGCTAAATCTGGCAATCCTGCTATAAAGGGACTTTTCAATCATGCAAAAATAGAAAGAATAACAGAATAAAATCTTATGGCACCATCACACTTTTTAGGGGATTATCAACATTTTGAACCATAATCTTCAATTTAAGTGTTTTGGCTATTATGCTTCATACTGTGGGGAAATAGAAAAAATATATAGTGTTCCCTTAGTTAGCTTATCACCAGCTGTGGGGAAGATTATAAATATTCAGGAAACAACTAGTGTAGAATTAAGTGCTAAATTCTCTGATGCATGTTTTTTTTTATTTTTTTATTCTTTTTAAAAGACAGATTACTTAAATGATGCACAAAATATATAGGGATTCCCATATACCCCCCTCTCACACCTCCCACAATCTCCCACATAAACATCCTTCATTAGTGTGGCACATTAATTTCTATTCATAAACATATCCTGGGGCTTTGCCATTAAGCATGGACCATAGTTCACATTGTAGAACACACACTCTCCCACACAGTACTGCATGTTACATGATGATATAAAATAGCCTATATCTGTCATTGCTATGTCACTCAGGACAATTCCCAAGGCCCAAAAAAAGCCCCTGTATTACAACTGCTTTTCCCTTTCCCTGCCCACAGAACCTCCAGTGGCCACTGGCTTCACATCAGTATTGTAATTCCTTCCATTGCTAGAATCACAAAATGTCTATAGTAGAATAACAGTAAGTCCACTCTAGTCAATAGTGCTTCCCCCCATCCTGAGGAGTCTGGGATGGTGATATCCACTCCAAATTCACTTGAGAGCTGGCTTATATCCCATGGTCAAGATGGATGGGGTTATCCTGCCTGCAGCTGCAGACTCTCTCCATTCCCTGGGATGGCTGTGGTCAATCATCATCTCCCTGCCAGTTGTCCTGGGTGAGTCAAATGAGCTGTAGAGTAGGAGTTGCAGCTTTACTGAGGTTCCAGGTCCAGCTGGCACATGAACATCCCAAAGACTCAAGTCTCTGGACATACACCTACAAATTCCAACACCAAGTATAGGTTTGAATAGAAGGGACAGATTAACCATGTGCGAGGAAGTCATATTTGAACCCAACTCTGTCACTCTCAGGAGTACAACTTCCAAAGAAGGGCCCACTGTCAAGGCACCAAACTCTGGAGCTATCTGCCCTGAAATAGGACCTGGGTGTCTCCAGAGTCCTCAGGACCCCCACTATTTTAGGTGATATCCACCTTGGAATTCTATGAATTCCTACTAAGATGTGTGTAAGTGTTACCTCTGGGATGACCACCTAACATATTTTGAAGGCTCTTAGCCATATAAGCTCATTTGTCTTTACCTTTCCCCCCTTTATTCAAGATCTTTTTCCAGTCTCATTGCCAGTTGGCACTACATAGCAATACCTCAGTGCCATAAGAGTATTCCCACACCTGTACTTTCAACCTCCTACCCCAAATCCCCAGTGTTCACCTGGCCCCACTCACAACCCTCCTCCCAGTATCCTGGGCCTTCTGACCCACCCTTCCTAATATATCCCCTTGTCAATGCTGCACCACCAAACCCAATAACATCACTACCCTCCTGTCC
Source organism: Cabassous unicinctus (assembly GCA_029593785.1). Taxonomy (NCBI): domain Eukaryota; kingdom Metazoa; phylum Chordata; class Mammalia; order Cingulata; family Chlamyphoridae; genus Cabassous; species Cabassous unicinctus. The sequence goes on along the minus strand of JAQZBX010007251.1, from coordinate 44,796 downwards.
TATCCATTCACTACACATCTACACTCTATCACTTTACCATAGATTATGTCTGTCTGGGGTGATGGCTCACAAACTTCTATTCTCTTTCTATTTCTTGTAAACCAATCTTACAGACAATAGCTTTCTGAGACTGCTCAAGTTCCTTAATTCATACTAGTGAGGTAATGTGCTGTTCATCCTTCAATGCCTAGCTTGTTTCACTCAACATAAGGTCTTCAAGATTCATCCATGATATCCCATGTGTTAGCACTTTATTCCTTCTTACAGCTGAGTAATATGCCATTGTCTGTAGGTAGCACATTGTATTTGTCCATTCATCTGTTGATGGGCACGTGGGTTCATTCCAACTTTTGCCAATAGTGAACAATGCAGCTATGAACATTGGTGTGCATATATCTGTTCATGTCTTTGCTTTCAATTCTTTGGGGTATATACCCGGAAGTGGAATCCCTTGATCATATGGAAGTTCTATAGTTAGTTTTTTGAGGAAGCACCAAACTGTCCTCCATATGGCTAGACTTTTCTACAATCTCACCAGCAGTGGATGAGGCTTCCCATTCCATCACATTCTCTCCAGTCTTCTGTTTTTTTTTTAATAGCCACCATTCTAATGGCGGGTGGAATGGAGTGTAGAGGAGGTGTCGAGGAGCTTATGACACACAAGGTCCATCTAGTTCTTTATCTTTCTTAAAGCCAGAGTTTCACTGTTATAATTGTTTGCCTCTTTTCCTGATATGTACATTTAGAAGATTCTGGAAGGCAGTAGAATTGCACCACAGCTGAGTAACCTCAAGGTTAGGAGAACAAAATTTCTCTTTTTTAAAGGTTTTTTTAAAAAAGATACTTGTATTACACAAATTTTACATAAAAGGTATAGGGATTCACATATGCCCCAACTCCACACCTCCACACCTTCCCACATAAACATCCTTCATTAGTGTGGCACATTCATTGTAATTGATAAATGTATCCTGGGGCCTTGCATGGACCGTAGGTCACATTGTATACCACACTCTCTCCCACACAGTTCTGCATGTTATGTGATGATATTAAATGGCCTATATCTGTTATTTCAACAACATTCAGGACGACTCCCAAGTACTGAAAAAGCCCCCATATAACAACTGATTTGCCTCTCCCTGCCCTCAGAGCCTCCAGTGGCCATTGGCTCCACATCAATGTTGTAATTTCTTCCATTGCTAGAATCACAATACATCTGTAGTAGAATACCAGTAAGTCCACTCTAGTCTATAGCTCTGCCCCCAATCCCAAGGGTTCTGGGATGGTGACATCCACTCCATCTCCAATTGAGAGGAGGCTTATATCCCATGGGAATGATGGATGGGGCTATCCTGCCTGCAGCTACAGGCTCTCTCTGTTCCCTGGGATGGACATTGTCTGTCGGCATCACCCCACCAGTTGTCTGGGTGAGTCCAATGGGCTGTAGAGTAGGTGTGCAACCCTGCTGAGGTTCCAGGCCCAGCTGGCACATGGACAGCACAAAGACTCGAGTCTCTTGGACATACACCTCCAAACTCCAGCACCAAATATAGGTTTAAATAGAAGGGACAGATGAGCCATGTGCAGGGAAGACATAATTGAGTCCAACTCTGTCACTCAGGAGCACAAATTCCAAAGCAGGGCTTACTGGAAAGGCACCAAACTCTGGAGTTATCTGCCCTGGCCATAGGACCTGGGTGTCTTCAGAGCTCTCAGAACCCCACTAATTGGGGTAGTATCCACTTTGGAAGTCTATGAGATCCTGCTGAGATGTGCATGAGCGTTTCCTCTGGGATGACCTCCCAACTCACTTTGAAGTCTCTTAGCCACATAAACTCATTTGTCTTTACCTTTTCCTCCTTTTATTTGAGGTCTTTTCCTGTTACATTGCTATGCATATATATTTCAACCATGGGTTCATTTTTGGAAGAATGGTGGTATCTCCAGACTTTTGAATGCCTTAAATGTGGGCCTTTACCACCCTTTATGCTCCTTCCAACTCTGCAACAGACAAAAGAACAGTGAGTTGAATGTGTCACATTTGCAAGTGCTGTGCATGAGCATTTTCAGTCTAGGCACGTAGCAGAGATGTGGGAGTGTTCGGTGTGGAGACAGTGTGTGGGTGTGAGATAGAGTGGAGTGAAAATGAGGAAGAGGACCCCAGGAATAAGATGAGGATCAGAAAGCCTGAGGGCATGGGAGACATAGAGAATTCATGGGGACAAAGGACAGAGGGCTACAAGGCAGAGCAAGGTTAAAGCTGCAGGTGGGTGAAAGGGCATCACAGGGTTTAGGGGTACAAGGAGGAAATGTGTGCAAGGAAATGTGTACAAGGACTCTTCCTTGTACTCCTAAACCCTGTGATGCCCTTTATACCTTAAATTCTGGGTATATAAGGGGTCCTGGGCATCATGGGAATGGAGGGGTTGGTGATGGTGGGGAGTTAGTGGATGTACGGTAAGTAACAAGCACAAGGGCCTCCGTGACTTTGAGAGATTAAAGGCTATCAGGGGGACCTGATAACAGGTGGGTAGTAGGTCCCAGGTACGGTGAGTGCTCCATGGCAAAGATGGAGGGTGAGAAGGGTAGATGGGGCTTGGGGAGGAAAGCAGGGTTTTAAAATGGGAGAAAATGGAGTTTGGGAAAAGAGTGGCAAGGAGTGGGCTAGAGGGCCCAGGAGTAGAAGGCAGGGATTGTTGGGTTAGAGCATCCTTCCAAGAAGGCCCAAACAAAACTCAGCAAATGCCTCATAAGGCCAGATCTTGTGAGACTGCCGGAACAGCACCTGGTCACTTTCAGTCCTGATGAAGAGCAGAGTTCAGGGCTAGTGTTAAGCAATTTCCTAATCCTAAAATGGATCCAAAATATCCATGAGATATGTAAATTTCCAATTGGAGCTTATATTCCAGGATTGACTGACCTTTTTCAATATATACATAGCTTTGAGTTTGGGTGAGAAAGAAAAAAAAAAGTGGATTAAAGCAGCTAAATTGGAAAATCCAGAAGACGATATAAGGGATGCTACAAATGTTACAGGTGGGGATGCTTCCCAAAAAAGCCACCCAAATCTCTAAGGACTTATTAAATGCCTTACAAAGTTTTTTCCAAAAATAAAAATAGAAACCTGATTGGTCAAGAATCCAATTTTATTTATTTATTTATTTTTTACTTTTTACCATCATGCTATATCTTATCTTGACTTTTTTATTTTATTTTTTTTACTTTTAATAAAGCCTTAGATTACATACATGATACATTGAACATATAGGGAGATTCCCATATATACTACCCCACTCCTCCCACACTTTTACCCATTAACAACATCTTTGATTAGGGTGGTACATTTGTTAAAATTGATGAACACATATTGAAGCATTGCTAGTAACCATGGTCAATAGTTTACATTAGAGATTACACCTTTAACTATGCATTTTTATAGGTTTTAACAAAATGTATAATGGCTTTATCTGTCATTGCAATGTCATTCAGAACAATTCCAATGTTCCCAAAATGCCCAATTTACCCTTATTCTTCTCTCTCCTTCCCATCAGAACCTCTGGTGACCACTGTCTTTATGTCTATGATACAAGTTCTACTATTGCTAGAATGATAAATTTATTTTACTCCATAGTTGCATTCCTCCCTTATGCTTGTTTATCCCTCAATCTTGAGGAATTTAGGATGTTGATACCCACTATATTTCTAATTGAGAGGGGGCTTAGATCTTATGGGACAGATGGATGGAACTGTCTCTTTTGCAGTTGTAGATACTCTATGTTTTGGGGGTTGGATGTTTTATATCATCATCATTTTGTTAGTTGTCCTGGGTGAGTTTGATGAACTGGAGAGTGGGTGTTGCAACTCTGCTAGATTCAAGGCTTAACTGGCATGTGAACAGCCAGAAAATTTAAGTCTCTTGTACATATAGTTAATGATTAAAATGTAAATTATACATTTAACTAAAAGGCAGAAAAGTGCCTTAATTAGGGAAATTTAAATGAGTCTATATTAACTTAATATAATGTAAATTATATTACATTGGGGAAAATATATTCCAAGGTAAGGCCCAATGACAGGGTGCCTAATTCCTGAGATTGTCTGCCCTGCCTATAGTGTCTAGATATCTCCCAAGCACATAAAATCACACCTGCTTGAGGCAGTATTTACTGTGGCATTCAATGAAATACTCCTGAGACAAGCACAAGCATAACCTCTGGAATGATTACTGACTCAATTTGAAATCTCTTAGCTATAAAAAGAAATTTGTATTTAATATTTCCCCCTTTCAGTCAAAGACTTTTTCCATATGCATCGCTGGTTGGAGCTTGATAATATTTCCTTGGTGCCAGGGAGGCTCACCCCCAGGAGTCTTGTCCCATGCTATAGGGAAGGTAGTCAGTTTATATGTTGAGTTTGGCTTAGAGAGAGGCCACATTTGAGGAACAAGGAGGCTTTCAGAAGGTAAATCTTAGGCAATATATAATACTAAGCTAAGTTTCAATTTCACAAGAAGAAAGGTAAGACATACAATCATCAAAGTCAAGGGCCTCATGCTTTGGTTTGTTGTCCCTCACTAGGCACTGCCCATGTACTCCAGGGATTCTTGCTGCTCTATTAGAGAATGTAGCAGGACATTTCAGGATGGGAATTCAATATTCTTTTGGTTATTGGGTGGGTCTCCACCAACCATGACAATACCCCATGAGCATTTGAACATGTTCTTATTATATAAAGGCAAGCCTCAGGTGCACCCCTCCCTATATATCCACCTTCCCTGACACCCTTCAACAGTGGTGCTCCCCTGCCACTGTTGTGACCATTCTGCAATGCAAAACCTTCCCAAAAATAAATTTAAAAAAAGATATATGAATGAAAATAATAAAAACTAAAATATTAAAAAAGAAATAAAATACAAAAATTAAAAAATAATAAAAAAATATAAAAATTAAAATAATTTTTTGCATGTCCTTCATTACTTTAAATATGTTATCTTTTACATAGTGTGATGATTTCTTCTCATGTTCCTGTGGTGTCTGATTTTTTTTTGCTTTATTTTCAAAGAATCCTTAGGTTACAGAAATGTCACATAGAAAATGTAGAGGTTTACCTTATACCACAGCCCTTTCCTTCTCACATTTTCCCCTATTGATAACACCTTACATCAGTATGGTATAATTGTTCCATGATAAACAAATATTGAAGCATTGCTACTAACCATGTTTAATGGTTTACATTATAGATTACATTTTGCAGCATGCACTTTTATATGTTTTGACAGAATTTTAAGTGGCCTGTATCTGTCACTGAAAGGTCATGCAGAACAATTCTAATGCCCTAAAAATGCCCTATGTTCCAAAGATTCTATTATTTCCTCCCCCACCCCCAGGAACATATGGTAAATGATAAGTTTCAATTTTTGAAGAATAAGGTTCATTGTTATATGCATTAATATTGAGGCCTTGACATATTGGTCTGTTTCCTTTTATTAGACACTGCTTACGTTCTCAAGAGAATCTTGCCCCTCTAATTGAGAATTCCCGAAGGAAGTTTAATGTTTACTTGTTTATTGTGTGGGTCCCAACACACTAAGATAACATACTATGGCAAGATGAACATTTTCATATTCCATAGAAGCATGCCCTAGGTGTACCCTACCCCACATAACCCCTGCCCTGATGCCCTTCACCAGTAACCCTCCCCTGCCATATTTGCCAAAAGAACATTCCCACCATTGTATTTTTAAACACAGACCTACAAATCCCCAGAATTCACCTGTTTCTTCATCAAGCCCTCTCCCCAGTTCCATACATACTCCAACTCAAACCCCCAACCCTCCTCCCACTCACATCACTGCACCAACATCACTCCCCTCCACTGCCCAACCACCCCCTTCCACCTATTTGTAGGTTTTGTCCATATTGAGCATTGGCTTACCTCACTCTAATACCTTTCTGTCTCCTGATAACTTATCTTCCAGACTCTAGCTCTGTGAATCTGCTCAATTTGCTTCAGTCATATCAGAAACATCAGGTAATATTTGTCCTTCAGTGACTGGCTTACTTCACTCAATATAAGGTCTTCCTGATTCATCCACATTGTCCCATGTCTTAATACTGCATTTCTTCTTACAGTTGAATAATATTCCACTGTATGTATATACCACAATTAGATTTTCCATTCATTGGTTGATGGACACTTGGGTTCCTTCCAACCTTTGGTTATAGTGAATAAAGCCACTGTGAACATTTGTGTGCATATATCTGTTCATGTCTTTGCTTTCAACACTTCTGGGTATATACCCTGCAGTGAGATTGCTCGATCATATGGCATTCCTATATTTAGCTTCCTGAGGAATCACCAAAACCTCCTCCACAACGGCTGCACCATTCTACATTCCCACCAGCAGTGGATGAGTGTTCCCACTCATCCACATCCCCTCCAACACCTGTAGTTCTCTGTTTTCTTTAATAGCCAACAGTGTAATTGGTGAAAGATGATATCTCGTAATTTTGTTTTGCATTTCCCTAATAGCTAGCAATGTTGAGGATCTTTACATGCTTTTGGCTATTTGTATTTCTTCTTTGGAAAAGTGTCTATTCAAATCTCTTGTCTATTTTTAAAATGAGTTGTATTTTTATTTTTTAGGTGTGGCATTTTTATATATATACTTTATATTAGGCCCTTATCACATAAATGGTTACAAAATATTTTCTCCCTTTGAGTAGGCTGCCACTTCATTTTCTTGACAAACACTTTTGAAGTATAAAAGTTTTTAATTTTGAGGCAGTCCCATTTATTTATTTTTTCTTTCATTGCTCACATTGTGAGTGTAAAATTTATGAAATCATTTTTACTATAAGATTTCATAGATGCTTCCCTACATTACCTTCTAGGAGTTTTATGGTCTTGGCTTTTATATCCATATCTTTGATCCATCTACAGTTCATCTTTGCATAGGGCATGAGATGATGATCCTCTCTCATTCTTTTGGATATGGAAATCCAGTTCTCCAAGCACCATATTTTGAAGAGGCCATTCTGTCCCAGTTGAGTGGGCTTGGTGGCCTTGCCAAATAACAGTTGATCATATGTGCAAGGTGTATGTCAGAACTCTCAATTAGGTTCCATTTACCAGTATGACTATCCTTGTGCCAATACCATGCAGTTTTGACTACTGTAGCTTTGTAGTATGCTTTGAAGTCAGGTAGCATGATTCCACCAATTTTATTTTTATTTTTCAATATGTTTTTGGCTGTCTGGGGCCCCTTGCTCTTCCAAATAAATTTCACAGTTAGCTCTTCCAATTAATAAAAAATGCTGTTGCAATTTTTATTGTGAAGGCATTAAATCTGTAAATTAATTTTTGTAGGACAGACATCCTAATGATGTTTGGTCTTTCATTTATGAACAGGGAATATTCTTTCATTTATTTAGGTCTTCTTTGATTTCCTTTAACAATGTTGTGTAGTTTTCTGTGTAGAAGTCTTTTACATCTTTAGTTACGTTTACTTGTAGATATTTGATTCTTTTCATTTCTATTGTAAATGGAAATTTTTCTTGATTTCCTCCTCAGATTGTTCATTATTGGTGTACAGAAAGGCTAATGTTTTTTGCAAGTTGACCTTCTTTGCTGTCACTTTACTGAACTCATTTATCACTCTAGAAGTTTTTTTTACATCTTTTTCAGGGCTTTCTATGCACAGGAACATGTCATCTGCAAATCATGAGATTACAAATTCTTTCTTTCTATTTGGATTCCTTTTATTTCTTTTTTTTTTTTTCCTAAGTGCTTGAGCAAGTACTTCTAACAGAATATTAAATAAGAGTGGTGACAGTGGGTATCCTTGTCCTGTTCCAGATTTTTGAGGGAAAGCCTTTAGCATTTCACAATTGAGAATGATGTTAGCTGTGGGTTTTTCATATATGCCCTTTATCATGTTGAAGAAGTTTCCTTCTATTCCTATCATTTGAAGTGTTTTTACCAAGAAAGGATGCTATATTTTGTCAAATGCTTTTTCCACATCAATAGAAAAAATCATGTGATTTTTTTTCTGATGATGTGTTAATGTGGTGTATTACACTGATTGATTTTCTTGTGTTGAACCATCCTTGCATACCAGGGATGAAACCCACTTGATCATGTTGTACAATTCTTATGATATGCTGTTAGATATGTTTAGCAAGTTTTTTTTTTTAGGAATTTTGCATGCAGATCCATTAGAGAGATCAGTCTGCAGTTTTCTTGTGGCATCTTTTTTTTCTTTTGATTTTTTTTTTTACTTTATTTTGTACATTTAATAATGGAAATTATAAACAATTAAAAACTAAAAAATAAACACAGATTCTTGTGGCACCTTCATGTGTCTTTGGTATTAATGTGATGCTGGCATCATTGAATGAGTTAGGTAGTGTTCCCTCCACTTCCATTATTTAAAAGAGTTCAAGCAGAATTGGTGTTAGTTCTTTCTAAAATTATTGGTAGAATTCACCTTTGATGCCATCTGGTCCTGGGCTTTTCTTAGTTGGGAGGTTTTTGATGACTAATTCAATCTCATGCTTGTGATTGTTCTGTTGATTTCATCAATTTCTTCTTTCATCAATGTAGGGTGTTTGTGTGTTTCTAGAAAGTTGTCCATTTCATCAAATTTATGCATTTAGTGTTTTTTAATTCTCAATTTCATTCACTTCCACTCTAATCTTTATTTGTTCCTGTGTTCTGCTTGTTTATAGATTAGTTTGTTGCTCTTTTTCTAGTTCCTCCAGGTGTGCAGTTAGGTCTTCGATTTTAGCTCTGTCTTCATTTTTAATATAAGCTTAAAATCTAAAATTACCCTCTCAGCATCCCATAGGTTTTGATATGTTGTGTTCTCATTTTCATTCTTTTTAAGGTAGTTTCTGATTTCCTTTGGAATTTCCTCCTTCACCCACTGATTATCAAAGAATGAGTTGCTTAATTTCCATAATCTGTGCCTATTCTGTTTCTCTGCCTCTTATAATTTCTAGCTTCATTCCCTTGTGATCTGAGAAATTACTTTGTACAATTTCAATCTTTCTGAATTTGTTGATACTTGTTCTGTGGCCATGCATGTGGAGTATCTCAGAGAATGATCCATGTGCACTCGAGAAGAATGTATATCCTGCTGTATCTGGGTATAATGATCTGTATATGTCTGTTAGGTCTGGATTCTCTAACATATTACTTTATTTGATCCTCTGTCAAGATATTCTCTCTAATGTTGATAATGATGTATAAAGTCCCCCAGTATAATTATAGAGGCATCTATTTCTCCTCTTAGTTATTTTTTAAAGATTTTTAAAATTTATTTATTCCTCTGCTTGCCACTTGTACTTGCTGTCTGCTCTCTGTGTCCATTCACTGTGTGTCTTTTTTTCTCTGTGTCTGTTTGTCTCCCTTTGTTGTGTCACCTTGCCAGTTTTCCTCAAAATTCTCACTAAAGGGAAAGAGATTTATAAAAAAATAAAAAATAAAAGCTTGCTTCTGTGGAATTAAGAAAGTAATAAATACAAAGACATCTATTTTTCAAGTAGATATTTCCTCCAATTTTATATTTTTAAAGACTTATTTATTTATTTATTTCCCCTCCCCCCACTTGTTGTCCACTTTTTGTGTCCATCCACTGTGTGTTTTTCTGTGTCTGCTTGTCTTCTCTTTAGGTGATGCAAGGAACCAGTCATGAGACCTTCTGGAGTGAGAGGGAGGTGCTCAATCTCTTGCACCAACTCAACTCCTTGGTTGGCTGTGCCTTTTATTGTCTCTCCTCTGTGTCTCTTTTTGTTGCATCATCTTGCTGTGCCAGCTCTCTGCACAGGCCAGCACTCCTGCATGTGCCACCATTCCTCACAGGCCAGCTTTCTGCTTGGGCCAACTCTCTGCTTGGGCCAACTCACTGCTTGGGCCAGCTTTGCCTTCACCAGGAGGCACTGAGAATTGAACCTCAGAACTCCTATATGGTAGATGGGAGCTCAATTGCTTGAGCCACATATGCTTTCCCCTCCAATTTTAGATAAAGTCAATTAGCAGGTAAAAAGCTTGAAAAACTTCACCAAAACAAGGAACCAAAAATCAAAGAGGGCCAAACGGAACCCAGGAATTAAAGAACTAACCCAATTCAAAGAATCATTCTACTGATTGAGAGGAATGGGCTACATCTAAAAATGACAGCATTTCAACAGTGGATGTTAATTTATACATCACACACATGGGAACTCTGACAATGGCAATGATGTCATTGGTGCAACTATATATTATAATTATAATTTGTTCATTCATAAAATTTCAATAAGGTTTCAAATAATTGTATACATAAAACAATTTAGAAAACTTAATTGTGTTTGAAAAGCTGTCAACCACACCCTCTAAGCAACCAGAAGTTCTTATTTGAAGACAATTACATTTGATGAAACTTCTGAAAAACACCATTTGTAGCATGTTCACACTCAAAGTCTACATTGTTTGGTGGAAAAAGTGGAAACTACTCTGGCCACTGGTCAAAAGAAATAAATCCAGGTTCAGACGATTCTCTCAAATATGCATAGTGATGAAAGCTCATTAAGAAAATAAAGAAATGAAACAAATAACAATAAAATAGAATCCTTAAATGTCAGAAAGTGGTTGTTTCCCTCATTTCCCATGAACAAACTTGCACAAAGTAAGAAACAGAAAAATGCAAGCAGTTTCATGGGCATCTTCACCTATGGCTCAAGTTCTCCTTAAGAGAAAAAATATTGCATGAAAATAACCAAAAAAGTAAACAGTAACAATGGCAACAAAAACATATGAAATAGTAATATACTATTCCAGATACTGCACCATCCTGCAGAACAAGAACACTTAAAATTTGTTCTTAAATCCAGTCTAGGCTGGATATCTAAAAACCAAAAAGAGCATCACAAACCACACCACACAGAGGCAGAGTGTCTGGGACAAAGGCAATGGGAAATTCAAAAATTTTAATTCACCTTTTGGAATTGCTATAATTGCAAAGCCATTATTTTATTTATCTTTCTAATATTATCCTGATCTGGAGCCTGTCAAAATGTTGTAACACCCCTTCAAGTCCCTCAGTAAAAGAGGAAAGACCAAAATGAGCACCAATTGTCTGAGACAATCAATCCTTATAATCCCAGAGGGAGTCACCCCTATTTTGTTTATAAAATTGGATTCCTTTCTGTATCCAGCTAAGCCGATGTTCAAAAAGTAAATATCTGTGGGTGGCAGCTTTTGTGTAGGTGTGTCCAGTCTTGGTGAATGAAATTACTTGCCAGATTGAGGTGCTGTGAGGCATTGGCTCCCTTTGGTGGTGTGGACCATGGTCTTTGAGAGGTCAGGGGCCTGCCCATCTCTCAAGGACACCCAGGATGTCTGCTCTTTGAAAGATCAAACCACATTTTTGTTTTGACTTTGAAAGTCCACACTCATAGTTTGAATTTTAGCTCATTGAAATGAGGCATATGAGGTATTGGTTTTTGCATGGGTATTAATGTAATACTTATAAATAAAAATGAGCTCATTCAACTACCCTAAGTCAAACACAAAAATAATAATAATAAATATACTGAACTTGGTGGAAAAAATCTGAATCTAATCATGAGAAAAATATGAGACAAAATGCAAATTCAGGCATGTTCCACAAAATAAATAGACTGAAATCTTCAAGTGTCAAGGCAACAAAAATCATGTGAAGTGAAGGGATTGTTTTATTTTGAGAGAGATTGAAATAGACATGACAACTCAATGCTTCCTGTGATCCCATCCTTGTTCGCTTTTGGATAAATGATATAATTGGTCAACTGGCAAAATTTGAAAGTGGTCTCAAGTATAGATGGTAGTAAAATATTATAGTTAATTTTTAGCTATTCTTAATTTACAGTGATTATTTGAAGGTATATTGTGGCATTTAAAAAATTCATACTATACTTGTATTTCAGGTAAAATGCTAATTATATCTACACATTATTTAGATACATTTCAGAAAAGATATATATTATATAAATATGAATTATATATGATATTTATGTATTTTATATATATATGTATATGTGTGTACACTCAGAGCAAGAGACTGAATTGAGAATATTTGCAGAAACTGGGTGAATTATACATGGGAAGTCTTTGTAAAAAATTTCCAACTTTCTTTTGTGAATCCAAAATTATTTCAAAATTGCCGATTATGAAAATGTTTTTCAGAAGCTAACTGGTATTAAAATGAATGAACAGATTAGTCAATCCTGTAAACTAAAGGAAGGACAGCATAAAGAGGGATTAAGTAGCAATACAAATTATTGCACACAAAAGGCAAAAGAGAAAAATTTAAAAGCAATAATAGCCAATAAGAGAAGAAATGAATATAATTTTAAAAAAAAACAATAAAATAAACAATGCTTTCTTAGTGTAACCAGAAATACAAGATATAGACTACATTGGACATGTATGAAGTCTTGATCAACATTTAGAAGAAATGTTACATCATAAAAGGAAATAATGGTCAATTTTTTGTCTACAAATTTCTGTATTTAGGATGAACTTCTTGTTCTCTAGAAAAATATGTCACTAATATAAGTCAAAATGGATTTTGATGAACAAGTTCTGTAATCTCCAATTGTGTAGTTTAAATGGGAAGACTTCCTCCAGCATTCTGGAAAGCAAGTCTCTCCTAATTACTCTTGTCTTTCAGAACTTTCTGAGTGCTTATGGCCCATTAATACCATTGCTTTGAATTTTACATTTTCTTATTCCTGGTCTACATTGAGCTCATGGGGCATCCAGATAAGTTCTTCCTCACTGACATTACAAAACAGGATCCCCATCTCTCTTAGAAACCTTGGATGTCAAAGCTGTCCCATATGGTTCCACCATAAGATGAAACTTTTCAACAATGAAGTCACTAATTCACAGTGATATTCATAGGATGGAACTGGAATTGCAGATGTTAGCCATAATTTTGTTTATGTCATTAACAGCTTTGCAGAGATAAAATTCATAGAATAAAATTCACCATTAAAATTTACAATTTATTTTTTATTTTAGTCACAGAGTTGTATCAACATCACCACAATCTAATTTGGGAATATGTTCATCACACCAGGAAGACAAAAAAGTCACTCCCCTTCCCTCCCACTGCATCTCCAAACTAATGCTAATCTACTTTCAGTCACTTTAGCTTTTCCTATTGTGGGTATTTTATATCAGTGGAATCATTTGATTTCAGTCCAGCATGAGTTCTATGGTCAGGGTTGCTGTGGATGGTATATTAAGCTCAACATCTTCTTTGGAGGCCAATGTGACATCTCTGCAATCACTAATTCATCTTGTTATACCTGAATGAGTGCCTCTGGCCCAACAGAAGCATCATATAGAAACTTAAGTTGAAAGCCACTTGGCTTTATGAGGAAAACCCTGATGGTTGATTAGATTAGTTCATCAGGTTGTGTCCAGGACTCTAGAGACAATGCTTAAGTCTGTAGGGCCTCCTGGCCTCTTCTGGTTGCTTGGAACCCTGTTGATAATTGTTTTCATCAAGGGATGCATGAGACCAGTTCCCAGCCCCTCTATCAGATCAATCAATCAGACACTCATGGGAAAATTTTCCAGAAGGCAATACAGTATAGAAATGAGGGGCGGGTATCATTGGGAGACAATTGTCCATGTGTTTATCTCTTGTGGACATTTCTTCTAGTTAGAGGCATTGGCATAATTTATTCTGGACTATCTTTTCTCAGATGTTTGTAGAGAAACTAACATTGTAAAATAGAGATTTTGGCTCCTTCTTAGGCAGAGTACAAACTGTTTGCTTTCTTATTAATAAAGATACTGTCTTCCACCAGGCAAAGGGTGAGGCAGGGGTGCTGATGGTTCCCTCGAAAAGACTGGAGTTTTTTACTCAACAGTGACTTAAAACCAGTCCAGGTGCTGTATCCACATGAGATTCTCTGCATCTCTGTCATGGGACTTGGAGGGCAAAAGAAATGATGTAAATGTTAAGCTCATGCTGCTGTTGTGCCCTGATTAATAAAGTCCTTTGTTTCTAACCCAGGAGTCTTGTGTCTACAGACAGCATCCATAACCTATTGTAGGTTAACTTGTTAGCTTGCAGATTGTGTTAAATTCCACATGCTTTACAGTTTCTGGGGGTGACCATAAGGGTGTTTTGACACAAAATCATTTTAAAATGTTATATATTCAATATAGAAATCTAACCACTCTCTTAAAGACTTTGATTATGTTAAAGAAAAAAGAATGTTCCTCCACTCTCCAAATAAGTATGGGTTTAAAGAGTAGGATGCAGGGAGCAGATGGAGCTCAGTGGTTGAGAGCCTGCCTCCCATACATGAGGTCCTGGGTTCATTCCCTGGTACCTCCTGGGGAAAAAAATAGAAGGGACTTAATACAGAAGATTGCTCTCTAAAATGGAAGAACAATGTAAAATATTGAGGTTGGAGGTGCTGGTTTAGAGGAGAGTAGGACCAAAGGAGCAGGGCACTGATTGGATGGAGGGAGAGAGCCAACAGCCCTCATGACAAAGCTGCTCAGAAGGAACTTGGAAGAAACTCAATTACTATGAGATTATTAAGCGCTTTGCCATAGGGCAGTGGGCATCTTTCTCTCTCTTTCTCTCTCTCTCTCATGTACACACACACACAAACACACTCAAGAGTATAATGTCTTTAATCATGGCCACATGGCTCAGTGATTCATATTCAGTATTCAAAATGGCCTCAAAATGAAATCCACTCACATGTCCACCAAGTGGACTGATTAAATTAATTGTTAGAAAGACACACATGGAAGGCTCTCCACCAATGCCAATGAGTGATTTATAACAACATGAAATCGTAAAGATAAAGTCACAAAGAACATATGGAATGAAATAAGCTAAATACAAAAGGTTCTCTATGATTCCATTTTTATAAAGCACAAAGGGGTGAAAGTGACCTGTGCTGTTAGATGTCTTCATAGTGGTTTTCCTTTGGGGAACTTGGACACCCCCTGGATATGCCTTGGGACAATATTCTGTTTCACAACCAAGGAGCTATATCCAGGGCTCAGTCCAATTTGTAACACGGCACTGTGCTGTGCACTTAAAACCTGCACATGTGTCTTGAAAAATGTTTTTAATTAACTATCTCCAGATTTTGAAAAGTTGGGGGAAATAAGTAAGTTGGTATTGAAACAGCCTTCTATTGTCAAATGGAAGTTAAAGGTATTAAATAACATTACCCTGTACATATATATGTATGTATGTATATATATATATATATATATGTATGTGTATATATATATGCATGTATGTATGTATGTACGGCTTGAGAAAACATTTGTCTTAATAAAAACATCAGGGGGAGTGGCTGTAGCTCAAGTGGTGGAGCACCTGCTTCCCATGTACAAGGTTCTGAGTCAAATCCCCATTACCACTTTAAAAAAATATCAGGAAGAGTTTCTAGGAAAGATGAATCTTCCTCCCCCTAACCATAGTAGCAAGAGACACATTCTGCATCATAACCAGCTCAAAGAATCTGATCTGATCAAGTGTCACACTGACAACTTTAATAAGATCTTGGAGGTTTTTATTCTGTGAAATAAAGAAATGTGAATAAATATAATTATGAATTTCCATTCTCATTTCTTTTATTACACTTGGTCCTTGGATATATTATTTGGAAGACAACTAAATATAAAAGATAATTTCAAAGTTTTATAAAACCTTACCTTAAATCTCTTCTATAAAAATCCAATGTTGAAAGATTGTGTTATTTGATATTTGTTGCACTGGTAACTATGTTTTAATGCTATTTCTATATACAAAAGGTGTAACTATCTGGAAGGTTTTTCAAACAAGATGTTTTCACTTCTCTCTTCTACTCACAGGCATGTAGCTATAATGAAATTCAGATTCCTTTTGCAAACTCAAAGCTGATTCTTGATCCTCTGATACATTTGTTCAATTACTGTGATTATACTCGAGAAATCCATGATAACCAATAACCTGTATTTATTTTGAAGTATGTGTTAATTTCCAGATTTTAAAAAATGTAAGATATTGAATATAAAACCTCCTAAATCAAAGGGTAAATGTAGGATCATTTTCTAAAAATTTAAGAAGCATAGAAGTTAAGATAGAAAAAATAAGAAAATTGACTGAGTGTAATGAAGAACACACAATAAGTTGGTAAATCTAACCCAAAACTATCAATTATCCCATTAAATATACATAGACTATTTGCTCCTGTAAAGGTAGCATTGTTTGACTATATTTAATTGGATAATTTTAAGAGAGATATAGCAAAGCATTAGGATTAAGGCAGAATAATGAACAATACATTATAGATAATGTTAATCTATTATACAAGTATCATGACTATGAAAATATCAAGTAAAATAGACTTTGACATTAAAGTAGCTTGTCTTTATTTTAATTAATATCATTACATTGCTTAATGTAAAATTTCCCAATAATATTGGTTGATGGATAACAGACATATATCTCACAAATAATACATAATAAATACACATGTAAAATAAATATATACATATATCTATGTAAACCCACATAAATACACTTATATTCATTGGCAAATGTATGTACGTATGTGAATACATATATGCATACATATATACATATATAATATGTATATATATTACTTTTTTCAGCCTGCTTTTTGGTCAAATATGTGGAAAATATTTTTATGTGTCTCTATTTTTCAACCCCAAAGTCCAATATATATCTGTTAGATCAAACTCATTCTTTTGTTTTTCAGTGTATTGAATCTTAATACTTTGCATCATCTTTATCATGTAAAGGCAGAGCTAACTGTAGTAAAATCCCTCATACACTTGAGAAATAAATATTTATTTTGCTCCTTTGGAAATCAACAAGCCTCAAAAGCCACATGAAATGAATTCATGAAGTCCCCTGTTTAAATGGCTATTCCTCCACAGCTTCCAGTTTCATGAAAGGCTCCACTTAATTCCTCCATGCAGAGACATGGGAATGCAAACCCAAAACTCTTTCTTTCTAGCATGGAGAGTTGGCACCTTCATTTTGCACAGAATATCTGCCTTCCACAGATCGGTGAAAGTCATGCAGTTATACTCCAGACATCCTTTGGCGTTTTTAATAAAATTTTATGGAAATGTATCATTCATACAAAAACATACATAAGCAATAAGTGTTTACAAAACAGACATGCTTATAATCATACAGGCTCCCATACTTCACCCCACCACCAACACCTTGCATAGTTGTGAAACATTTGTTACAAATATGAAAAAGCATCATCAAAATATTACTACTAATGATAGCCCATATCTTACATTTGGTGTATCTACCCACCCACCTGATTATTAACATCCTGTACTAGTGTTATACATTTGTTATAGTTCATGAGCAAATGTTCTCAGATTGTCCTGTTAACCGCAGTCCATCATCTACCCCTGGATTCCTGTGTTATACAGTCCCATGCTTTGTACAATCCATTCAAAGTGTACACTCAGGGGCTTTCATTTTCATCACAGAGTTGTGCTGTCATCACCTCAGTCAATGTTAGATCATTTTCATTACTTCAAAAGGAAAAATCCCATAGACCCTTACATCCCCTTATTGTTATCCCTTAATATTGAAACATCTTCTTGCCAGTGTGGTTACTAGTATAAATGTAAGAATGCTCTTCTTTTAAAAAGTGCTAAGAATATGGTGACACATGGGAAAATTACAACTAATGTATCTTAAGTGTGATAGTTAAGAGTAATATTGTAATATTTTGTAGCAACAGCATCATTTTTTGTTTTTAAATATCAACATTTCTGTGATTTTTTGGGGGGGTAAAGCAGTGAAAGCATATTTTTGTGTTATCCTTTATCCCACTGAATTTGAATCTGGGAATTTCTGTATGAGAATGTTTTAAATATGGTAATACTACTTATAATTATATTTCAAATGACTGCCATCTGTCTAAGTATTTAACATACAAATTTTATAACTTGAAACAGGATTTGTTTTCCAGTTTCACCCCATGATAACTTATTCTTACATGAGAACATGTTTGTGCTCAGTTTTCTGAATGACCCTTTCACATGTGGCTTTCTCAAGGAACTTCTCCAACAATTCTATACTTTGTTAGTTTCAGGACAAGTTTAATATGTCAGATTGAAAATTGATGTCCCTGATAATCTCCAGAATGAAAGAAGATTTCCCCCATAATCTCCAGAATGTTTTAGAACCTACTGGTTTTTTATTTCCTAGACCCTGAATGACTCCATTGCAAGTGTTAACATTTCAATTTATAAGTATTTCTATAAAAATTACATAATAATTAATTTACATTTGCTATTTCTATTTATCCTTATGTTATTGGGGCAGAAGTTCATGGTGGCCTGCTCACCACTCTCTAGTAATTTGATACCATCATAATTATAAGTCTGTGGTAATGGCTGAGTAAATAAATGAACCTATGCAAAAACTCATGTGTTATGTTTTTCTAATAAGGTTAGGAGACTCATATTCCTTACTCAGACGAAGCAGATTCTAGAGACACTGCAGCCTCGGCCCATGAGAGCAAAGCGGCTGACAGCTGGAAAACACGCAGCGAATAGTGTAGCCATGTTCAGCAGCCATGAGCTGGGATTATCAGAAAGAGCAATACAAACCTGAAAGATGGAGGAGAGGGTGTAAAAGGACACAAAGGTGCTCACCAGGACAAGGATGCTGTGGGTGGCTCTGGACCCAGGTGAATGTGTCGGACCCACTGCTTGTGCCTGGACAAGATAGAAACCAGGGAGCCGCTGGCCGAGAGCATGAGCCCCAAACACAGAAAATCAGGAAATGAAAGCAAGGCTGCGTGCAGAGAGGCTACGATCTTGCTGTGAATTTTAGAAGAACAGTACCCCAAATATTTTTTCTTTATGATAGTATCATTGCTCCAATTGCCAGTCACATACATAGGAAAAATCATATTTACCAGTAAGTAGAGGAGCCAGCACAGGGATAGAGAGATGCAGATGTATGTGGGCGCTTTGTCTTTAAGCTCTGCCCACCCGGAATTCACAGGGCCAATGGTGATGGCCTGGAAGACACTCAAAAGGCAGGTGGTGCTGATGGACACTCCCCTGCCCACTCTGTGTACATATAAAGAAGTTTGCATCAATAATCAATGAGTAATTATTTCCATGCCAAAGCTGCCATTGTCTGTGGGACTCCTTTAGAGATGAGAGCCAAGGAATTGGCTACAATCAGGTGCTTGAGCATCAAATCTCTGGTTCATAACCTGCACCCCATGAAATAAAGGAGATGATGGAGGAGAGAGAAATTTCCAATGACTCCAACTACAGTCTGGAATAAGAAGACTCTTCCTATCACCAAGTTCCTGGAGGTCATTCTGCCAGTTCCCAAGATGAGTATTTCACTTCAGAGTCAGAGGATGCTGCAAGGAAATGTGAGGTGTGTGCTACAATGATCAAGTCTAATGAAACCCAATATTCTCAAGAAGGCCATACATGATGTAACATCTCTATCTTCATAAATCCATGAGGCAGGTATTGCTAGAGTTTGAATTAGAAACATGATAGAAACGTACACAGAGAAAAGTTTCGTGATTTGTCTAAATTCGCATCCTGCTTAGGTAAAAAGGGTGACTTGAAATTGGTTGGGTTCGTTGCAAAGAAAGTGCCTTTAACCAGCATGATAATGAAAGAATTTGTTAGGTGAGTTCCTCTGATTATACAGATCTATATTCAGCTTTTTTTCAAATTTTTATTTTTTAGCCTGTTTTTATGCCTTGTCTCTGGGTTTTAGATTAGTGGTATGTTATCTTATAATTTGTTTGTAGCAATTTTTTATTTATATGTAAGGATATACTGTATAAGCCAATATCATCCATGAATGAAGACTTGGACCTCTTAATATAATATAGATCTTAGCAGAATATAGATTGTAGAATAGTAGCACAGGAGCCAGCCCCTTGAGCCATTTGGACTCTATGAATTCGAGAATGTCTCCATATTAAGACGGTAGTAGAGAGTTTCATTTACTTTTATGTTAGGAATTAAAGTACCATGTCACTTAGCAAAGGAATCATTGACCAATCTCATATCTTCTCCTACACAGAGGGCCATGAAACACTAACATGAAATAAAGCATTGTAGGGTAGAAAGGAAATTACTACTTACATATGTATTATCCCAACAGAAGGAAAGCTATTAGCAAGGTGGTGATACTTCTGAAAGATTCTACAATGAAGACATATGCCAAATAAAATCTGTAAAGTGGAAAATTGCATGCATTTAATAAATCTAAATAGGAGAACTTTGGATTGTAATTAATATACTTTTAAACCAATCTGGTGGCTGCTGTCTGAAACCCACAATTTAAAAGTCATGTTTTCCTTAAACCCTGCTCCCAACAGACTCACCATAATCAAGAGGCCTTGCATGTTTTCAGGAGAGACATAATTACTGTCTCCATCAAGTGTTTCTTACTCCCAGAGCTGGGGAAACATTTGCAGCATCTAAACAGTTTCCATTCACATCCACTGTTTCTGCACAGGATGAGATGATCCCTGTAGATTCAGCCTACTCCTTATTACAATTTAGAGTTCTTACAGGCACACCTCTTGTTGTCCTAAAAGTTGATTCTGTGATTCCTAGAAGGATTGCTGAGCAGCAATTGATTTAGAACCTCAGGCCTCCAACAGCTTTTTAAAAGTAAATGCCCACAATCCCTGTCCATGAGGATTACATTAGATCCCAAAAGGAGCCATCAGGTCCTGGAGTCAGGTCTGGGATTCTGTCTCTCTTAGTAGTTCAGGGATGATTCCTCTTCCTGGGTGGCTTTGGCACTGGATCTGCTTCAAACTCTGAAGGATCCTTCTTCTAAAATGATCAATTTCCCAGACTCCTCATTTGCCTCCTTCTCCTACAGACTCTGACTCTCAGCATGAAATAGAAAATACTCACCAATTGCTTCTGGCTGCCAGGATGGTGGGCTCAGTGTGACAGTCACAAGAGCCAGTGTGTGTGGGAGGGAGGCAGATTTGGGTTTGTGCTTCTTTGACCTCATCTCCACACAGAACTGAAATTACCATTTCACCTGGAGTGGCCTTGACAGGATGTGCTTGGGGAGTTGATAGTATTTCTGAAAAACATTTTTTTCAGTTGCCAATTACCAAAACTAGTTACAAGTTTCTAGAGGTTATTGGAGAGTTTGAGAGAGGGTCCTGGGGCAGGCAGGGTCTCATGGGAGAGGTCAGACAAAATGAGGTCTGAATGGGAAGGACTGGCAGTGAAGTGGTGGGTCTCAGTGGATGCTGTATTTCCCTAAGGCATCCTTCTCCCCCAAAGTGAGTCCTTTCCAAACTTTAGACAATGGAGCCACATAATTAGGTTATTACCCAAGAAATGAAATCAAAGCACCTGAGTAGGATTTTCAGAGATCCAAATCATAGGAAGTACACCCTGCCAAGCAATCAATATCAACTAGTTAGGATGTCTAGATGATATGGACATTTGTAGGAAAATAGATTTTTCCAATAGAGAATGCCCAATACTCACAGGAATTCTAAATAGATCTATAAATATAGAAAGGAGAAATTTATAAGACAATTTCAGAAATAGAATCACAAGGATCAGATAGTTTAAACGGTCATTCATTTAACTCTCAGAGAAGCCGATGGTGCTTCCTCATTTTGAGAGCACTGAAGAGACATCACCCTCCTCTACCCTTATTTTTGGCTGAATTTTAGGTAACGAGCACTGGTTGCTTCTGTCATCAATTAATAAGAGTTCAAATTAATCCTTTTGCATTACCCAGGAACAAACCCACGTTTTTCCCAGGTCCACTATCAAATGTCTCTCAATTACCAAGGCAGGGATTGTAGCCACAATAATGGCCAACCCCCATCACACGTGCATGCACACACACACACACACTCAGGCAGGTGCATAATTACTCACAGACACCTCACATGCACATTTCCTCACAAATTCACACTCACCCAACCCTCACCACATTAAACCCACACTCACATTTATACACCATGATGCACTCTCTCCCAAATCCACACAGTCCCACTCACAGGCTTCTAATGGCACTCGCACCATAAGGACGTGTGAATAAATCTTAATATCATGTTTACATGTGGCAAAAGAGTGTAATCTCCAAACCTCTGTCATAAGGTACCCTTTACACTCTTTCCAGCTTTGCAGCAAATCTTAAGGATGTTATTACATGTGCAAATTGGGAAAAGTGCTGTGAGCACTGAGTGTATGCGAAAACGTGGTGGTATTGGAGGAGTGACAGGGTACGAGCATGTGATAAAGTTGGGTAAAAATGAGGGCTGGGGAATGGGGGAGGAGGGAGAAGAAGGAGAAACAGAGAGCCTTAAAATGTGGGAAGATGGAGAGTGAAGGTGAGGAGAGAAAGCAAGGTTAAAAGTCAGGAGTTAAAGCCCCAGGTGGGTCAGAGTGCACTGTCATGTTTAAGGAAGAGTGGGCAACGTGTCCAAGAGATTTAGGGGAATGAGATATTGGTGTTGAAGGCATCCTGGGCACAGGATGGAGGTGCTGTATGCTGAAGGCTTTAGGGTGCATTCCAATTGCAGAAGTCTAGATGTGCCAGGTGGATGTAGGGGGAGGGCAGTAGAGGTCTAGGAAATGTCTAAAGGGCACTAGGATGGCAGATGGAGGTCGCTGGTGGGGATGAAGTATGGAGGGGAGAGTTGGAGGTTGGAATGGAGTTCTCATGGATTAATTCAGATTCAGCTCATGTGACAAAAACCTTGTTTATATAAAATACCCCTGAAATCTCCTTAAATCAAACCTACAGTAGGGGATGCAGGTAGGATTTTGGGTGCACCCCACATCACAGCCTTTACTCACTCTTCTTTAGGGATTCCAGGTACTGGCTGTGACCCCAGGAGGTCTGGCAGGTTAGAGTTAGGGTTAGGGTTAGGTTAGGGTTAGGTTTAGGGCTAGGGCTATGGATAGGGTTGGTTTAGGGTTATGGTTATGGTTAGGGTTAAGGTTCACTGGTACCCGGGCTCATTGGTGGAACGAGGAGTCAGGACATCCCCATCACAGCTCTGCATCCATGTTGAGCAACTTTTATGGTGTTTAGGGGCTCTACATTCTCCTTCATTTGCCTCTGTATTACTATGATAATGTTATCACCTTCTCTTTATTACTATTTCATTGAAACATATGGTGCTGTCTGGTAGGGTGTGCCCCTGATGGTTTTAAATTTCTTCAAATTTCTCTTTCCTCTTATTGTTCTTTATTTTAGGCCTTCTACTCTATGTGGAGTACAATGTTGTGATTACAGTTCCTGTGTTGATGTTTAAGGATGTTGCACGTCTCTTCTTGTGCCGGTCTGCCTTTAATATTGTAAAGTCACAGTTCTAATATTTTGACCATATCTAAGTGTGCTTTCTCCCTTATTCTTGAAGTGTAAGAATTGTTTATATATTTGAGTAAAAATCCTTTTTCATATATATAGATTGTGATTATATACTCTAAGTCTTTTTAATTTTAAAAATAAGATGGTCTTATTTTTTAGACTTAATGAGATTTAAAAACATATATTAATGCAATTGAACTTCAATCGATTTGAGTATATAAAATAAATCACATTCATTGTGGCAAGTGCCAAATGGGGAAAACTATCCTCAGCTCATAGAATAGGCAAAATGAGCATATGGTATGTGATTGTCCCAGCAACAAGGAATTTCCCAAAACTGATGAAGTCATGACACAAGGAAGCTGGAGCCTACCACACTGGGTTCCCAGTGCCTTAAGACAGGGTGGTTTGAGCTCCAAAAATATTGTCAGCCATGGATTGAATATCATCATATATGTTCAAAACCCAAGAATTAATGTTACTAAAAAATAAAAATAAATAATAATGCCCCCTTGGGGTCTTTTGAGTGTGGTGGGGGCAAACTCATTTTTCTCATACTGTTTATTTCTTTATTTTTAAAAAGACTTCTTTCTTTCTTTCTTTCTTTCTCCCCCACTGCCCCCCGTTGTTTTGCAATCGCTATCTGCTTTCTGTGTGTTCTTCCATGTCTGCTTGTCTTCTCTTTAGACAGCACTGGGAACCCAAACTGGGACCTTCTGGAGTGGGAGAAAGATGCTCAATCTCTTGTGCCTTTTCAGCAACCTGGTCTACTGCATCTCTTAATGTCTCTCTTCTGTGTCTCTTGTGGTTGTGTCATCTTTCTGTGCCAGCTCTTCATGCAGGCCAGCATTCCACATGGGCCAGCTTTCTCCTCAGACCAGTTGTTCCAGTGGGTCAGCTTCCCTTTCACCAGGAGGCCCAAGAATGAAACCCTGGACCTCATATATGGTAGACTGGAACCCAATCACTTAAGCCACATCTGTTTCCCTTGATCCTATTAAATGGGAAAGAAACAAATATGCATTATTACTTTCCTGACAGACTGTGCTTTGTTTATCACATAATAATAGATAAAAGTACTTTTGTAGAATAATGAGAGCTAGTTATTGCAGAAAGAATAATAGAATTACAAATGTCATGCCATGGCATATGCAGTTCATAATTAATAAATAATCAATATTCATATATAATCAACAAAATGATTAGATGAAAGCCAGATAGACACTCCCCTGAATCCTGGCCTGGCCTGCACTGTAGCTCAATCTCCACTAGCCAGCCGTGTTTCAGGACAGTGCCTCAGCGTGGGATTCACAAAATGCCAGAGCTCCAGATTCACAACATCTTCCTAATTCCATTCTCCTCATGTGACCACACCCCCCTGTCAGGATGGGGTCTGGGATGCACTGTCCACTGCCCCAGTGAGCACCCTCTTTGGGGACTTTCTGGCCTTGTCTTTCCCTGAGAAGAGTGACCGGGAGTGGGAAGTCACTCATTCAAGGAGGACTCATCTCCAGCCTCACCTGACTTGGAACCAACTGATGGACTGAGATGGGGAGGAGCAGGAGTGGCTGTGCCTGGTGGATTGGCTCTTCCTCAGCTGTGGGGGTATATGCATAGTGGAACCCCAATAATGGTGGGGTTAGACACCCAGGGCTGATTATTTTATTATGTAGCTTTGTGTTTTTATTTAAAATGAAAATAACTTATTAAGGTCTTGCAATTTAATTTTTTAAGAAACTGAAACAACAACAGGGAGTAAAATATGAAGCTTCAATGCCAGTAGGAAGTTATGGTGTTAATGTGCTTTTGGTGTGCAAATGGCTGAAATTTCAGACACTCTATGTAAAGGAACCACCAATGGGATATGCATCTTTAAGTGCTGTGTCTGAGGAGAGTTTTTGACTGTACGGAAGAGTTTCAGTGGAAATGATTATGGTAATATTCTTTTGGGCTTAATATTTTAATTATTTGGGTTATTAAAAGTCATTTTAGGGGAGTGGATATTGCTCAAGCAGTTGAACACCCATCTCCCACATGGGAGTTCCCAGGTTCGGTCCCAGTGCCTTCTAAAGAAAACAACCAATGAGCAGACATGGAGCAAAAACAACAAACAGACAACAAGCAAAAACAACAAACAAGACAACAAGCAAACAATGAGCAGACAACGAGCAAAAAAAACCAAGCAGGGAGTGGATGTGGCTCAAGCAGTTGAGTGCCCACTTCCCACATGGGAGGTCCTGGCTTCAGTTCTGGGGCCTCCTAAAGAAAAAGGGAACAGACAACAGACAATGAACAAAAAAATGAGCATTCAATGAGCCAAAAATGAGAAAACAGATGAGGGAGCCATCTTGGGGGTGGGAGAGTCATTGTAAGGCAGCAGTTGCAGCTCAGTGGTTGAGCATGTATGAAGTCCTGGGTTCAATTCTTGGTACCTTTAAAAAAGTCATTGTAAATTATCATTCTTCAGTTATTTTCGAAGAAAATTTACTTGAAATATGACATGCTGTACATGTATTTTGACTTTCAATCTTTGCAGTTCAATTTTAAAAAATGTTTTCTTTGTTAAATTTCATTTGCCTGATAAGAAAGATACCTCGGTAAACACAGCTGAGTTTGCTGTGGTTGCAGACACTGGGGCATGGCCCAGCCCTCCTGCTTCCCTGAGCATGAAGAGCAGGTTCATGGGAACCAGCAGGAACTAGGCTTGACATAGAAGTCTGGGCATCACCCCACACCCCATTTCCTCAGAGCCATCACCTTCCATGTATCTCTCACATGCAGCTCTCTTGGTGACAGGGAACATTCACTCAAAAGCTTTCCCACCAGGAGACAGGGAGGTGGGCAGGCTTTCCCACCCTTTTTCTCAGAAGACCCCCTTCCTGGACAATCAACAACTCCTGATTTATCTAGGGGTGTCACAGGGACCAGGCAACCATGTTCTGAGAAGGGAGGACTGACCATTCCATCCCAGGCCATGTTCACAATCCCTGAGTGGATCCTTCTCTGACCTTGTGGACCAGAGTCTGTACACAGGCTTCAAAGCTGGGGATATAAAGGAAGCCAGCCCTTCCATGCCTGTCCCCAGCTAGAAATGGGCCACCAAACCACTCCAGAAACCAGGTAAGACTAACCCCAGTGGCCTGTGTGCCTTCATTTCCCCTTCAGAGTCATCTTCTTACTGGAGAAGACAGAATAAATATGCCAAGAAGCACTGGCTCAACATGTGGCCCTGGGCCAGAAGCACTGGCAGCAGTGGAAAATGCATGAAAAATAAACATTCCAGATCCTGAGTCCACAGCTAGAGAACCTGTAACACTGAGAGGGAGCCCTTCAGTCCATGCTTTTACCATCCCTCCAGGTAACTCTGATGCACACAAATTTGAGAGCCTTTGCATTGCCGGAACTCATCCCTGAGGTACCATCAGAAAAAACAAAATGAACCTGGGAATGAACGCTATGCATGAGCTGATACTAATGCTTAGAATAAAAACACCAAAAGTGTTTTTATTAATAAAACTGGTCTGACTCATAACCCATTCTCTCTTGTTTTCCTCCTCTTGGCCATCTCACCTCCTTCACTTCACTCTTTATGCTTCTTGGGATCTCGTCCAAAGTAAAGGACTTGAAACCACAGTCTTGCTACATGGTCTTGTTTAGTGTTGGAATTAAGTAGTTTTTTGAACTTAAAAGAAAGCAATTTATTAAAATACTTTGGATTATGAAACTAGTAGGACAATAGGTTAGGAGATATTTTACTTGAAAACAGGGTTGAAACTATTCTCATTATCATAATTGAATGTTCATCATTTTCTTTATTTTGTCATAAATAATATTCAGTCTTTAAATGCTCTTACAGCCTACTTCTAAATAAGGAACATTCCAATATTTAAATTCTTGTGCACATGGGATCAGCATACTTTAAATTTGAGGATATTTTCCTTCAACTTATTACAGTTCACAGGTTGCTGGTGTGTGCTTCAGAACTGGAAACATTCACATAAAAACTGCCATTCCAAATGACTTTCTCAAGCGTCTTGTCCCTGATTTAATCATCTGGACCACTGGCCCTTTTCTATCTCCTCTCAATTAAGCAGAAAGAAGATTGTTTTTAAAACTTAAAAATAGACCCACAGGTCTCCTGTTGACCACCACTTCTCATGGCTTCAGTGAGAATTCCTTGGAAGTCTTGAAATATATTTTGAATCCAATTCTGTCCTAAAAGATACTATTAAACAGCCTTTTCCCTACTGCCAAAAACCATAAGACTGGTGATATCTCTCCTCTCCTGTTTCCTGAGTGAATCTATAGACCAAAATTGTAAGGACAATCAAACCGTTGACTCCTTGCCTGTCCTCAGAGGTTGAGATTGTTGGGTCTGGGCAAATCCAGGAGATATACTGGGGCTTCCAGGATGATGAAGGGGGAGGCTGAGGGGAAGTTCCCTGCTACAGCTGCAGGTTTTTATTTTGTTGTTATTTTTTGTTTTTTTTGCCTCCGGACATTCTTGCATTCATGTGAACCTAATGAACGACATCATTACATTTGATCAAATCAACTTCTGCTCTCCCAAGATGTGAGGCAATCTTTCCCTTTGTCTTCATTTCCCTCTGTATTTCCATTTCATTACATATGCATATATCTGACACAATCTACTATACTTTCTTCCTGGCTTGCATTCTGAAGCATTTTGAATATTTTAGAGTATATATATGTGTGTATGTGTGTGTGTAATTAATCATTGCTAGTTTCATTTCAAATCAAAATAGATGTGAATATTCCATCAATATGGAGGAAATCGCTGGGACTTGACCTGTATCCTTGCATCCTGACCCTGGGATGGCCATCAAGTCTCATGACAAGGTGGAGGAAAACTTAGAAATATCATGGGGATTCGACTGGGGTCTCCTGGCATCCTGCCTCTCTGCCCCTCTGGCTCCATTTTCCTATTTTTTCACATCATGATAAGACCCTGCCCAAGGCTGACCTGGTCTGTGTCAGGGTCTCCAGTGTCATAACCAGAAACATCCACTATCCCATCCCTCCTGAGGCTCTCAAGGGAGTCAAGAGATGGGGGAGGGGCATTTCCAGGCAATCAGAGCAAGTCCTGCCCCAATGCTTGAGAAACCAATAAAAGGCAGGTGGACCCTCATTCTGAGTCTGGATGCCCAAATGACAGGATCTTTCCTTTGGGGTTGAAAGTGGTCTTGGGGACTAGAGAGCTGGACCCTCCCTGCCCCAGTCCCCAACACCTTCTTGACCAGCCCCCTCTCCAACATAGCTGCTCTAAAGACAGGAGTTCTAATGTGGAGGAAGAAACATCGGAAGGAGGAGACAAGGTGCTCTCATGCAAGCCAAGTGAGAGCTACATCCAAAGACAAGGTAGGGACTTGGCTGTTCATATGGAGGCTGGAGTGAGAGATGGAGAGAGATGCAGGCTCATGCATGTTTGGTTACAATTTATTTTGAGGATGGGATGGCAAATGTTTCATAGCCTTCAGGAGGCTTTGAAAAATGTGGACAATCATCCCAGGGAACCTATTCCCCTGGTTCACCATTGGCAAAGGAGGACCAGCCCCAGTGAAAGAAGTACCGACAATATGGGGCAGAGAAGGACTAGGGAGTTCATTTGCCAAAGAGTAGGAAAAGCACCTAATCTGCTTTTTCACCAGAAACAGAGCCCAAGACAGATGAGCAGGAGAATTCCCAGGAAATGAGCTCAGAGTCAGAACCAGCTGCTACGGTACATCAGATAAGACCTTCCTCTTCTGTCTCTGAAGGCCCCTGGGCTGAGGTGACCCAGTCTGCCCTGAAGGAGAGGATTGAATGGATCTCATGGCACTGGGTTAACATTGAGATACATCTAATATTTGATTTGAGAATGATATGAAAATACAAAATTATGTAAAATGGAATTTGAAGGTATGAAATATTTAGCTTTGAATATATTGAAATGATAGTGAAATGAATAGTGAACTTGAGAACAACATTGGAATGTGTTTAACTCAGAGATAATGTCACAGGAATATTTGAGTTTTAAACCTGCTGAAGTCCTAAATTTTTTTATGTCTGACTACTCAATTATTAAGTTAATGTTCCTTAAACTTTTCTTCCTTATTTCAGGAGGGAAGAAAGTCTCACCGTATTCATCAGAACAAAGATATTTTCAGTAGAAACCCAAATAATGTTTCCATTAAGCATGTCCCATCCTTATTACCAAAATAAATATATATTTAACAATTGCTGCTAAAAAACATAAACACTGGGAAAGAACTGGATGCATGAGTCAAATTAATGATTTGACTGAAACACCAAAGTGTTTTATAAATAAAAGTAATCTGACTCATAACCCTTTCTCTCTTGCTTTCCTCCTCTTGGCCATCTCACCTCCCTCACTTCACTCTTTGTGCTTCTTGTGATCTCCTCCAAAGTGAAGGAGATGAGGCCACATTCTTGCTTCACAGCCCACTTTAGAGTTGGAAGTAAGTTGGACTTCCAACCTAAAATGAAGAAATGTGTTGAAACTTTTTGAAATCTAAGTTGTGAAGCCAGTATGACAATTGAGTAGTAGATGTTTTATTTGAAAATGGGGTTGAAAAATATACTCATGATCATAACTGA
The DNA here is from genome assembly GCA_029593785.1 of Cabassous unicinctus. Lineage (NCBI taxonomy): Eukaryota > Metazoa > Chordata > Mammalia > Cingulata > Chlamyphoridae > Cabassous > Cabassous unicinctus. The sequence continues at coordinate 14,774 of JAQZBX010007251.1, read as the reverse complement.
GTATTGATCAATTTCTTCATTTTGTTATAAATAACATTCAAGCATTAACTGCTCTTACAATCCACTTCTAAATAAGAAGGACTCTAATATTTAAATTCTTGTGCCTATGGGATGAGAACATTCTAAATATCAGGAGCTTTTCTTAACAACCTATTCCAGTTTACAGGCTGCTGCTCTGTTCTTCAGAATCTGAAACATGCACATGAAACCCTCCATTCCAAGCCACCTTCTCATGTGTCCTCCTTCCCTGATTTAATCCTCTGGACCACTGGCCTTTCTACTTCTCATCTCAATTAAGCAAAAAAAAAAGGATTGTTTTTAAAACCTAAAAACAGTCCTACAGATCTCCTGTTGATCACTTCTTCTCATTTCATCAGTGAGCATTCCTTACAAATCTTGAAATATATTTTGAATTTGATTCTGTCCTAAGATACACTAATTAAACAGTTAACCTTTTCCCAAAAGCCAAGAACCATGCCACTGGGGACATCCCCCCTCTCCTATTTCCTGGATGAAAATATGGACCAGAATTTTAAGGACAATGAAATGGTTGACCCCCTGCCTGTCCTCAGTGGCTGAAATTGTTGGGTCTGGGCAAATCCAGGAAACATACTGGGGCTTCCAGGATGATGGAAGAAGGGCAGGCTGAGGGGAAGTTCCTCTCTCCAGCTGGAGGATTTGTTGTCTCCAGACATTCTTGCTTTCAAGTGACCCTAATTAACATTGCACCATCATATTTATTCAAATCATCTTTTGCTCCCCCAAAATTTGATGCAATATTTTCCTTGATTTTTATTTCCTTCTGCTTCTCCATTACATCACATATATATATTCCTGATACAATCAACTGTAATTTCTTGCTGGTTTCCATTCCCCAAAATTTTGAATTTTTTTGCATATATATTGTATACATGTGATTTTTACCAGGTTATTTTTATTCAAAAGACATGTAAATCATTCCACAATTTTTTGTGGTGATGAATGCTCAACACTATTATTATACTAAAAGTCATTGATTACACACTTTGGATAGCTTGCATGGTATGTTAATATATCTCAATAAAACCTCTTTTAAAAATAAAAAATGTGCAAGAATAGCCATCAATAGCAGCTATGTACAAAAGGGGAAGCATAGAGATATTGAGAAGTGATGAAATTTTTTGCTTGTTTGTCTATTTTATTATTTATTATTAATAAGGAAATAATGAAAATGTTCATATGAATATTTTTTTCTGATTATATCAAATACCATTGGTTGTACACTTTGGAAGAATTCTATGCTTTATTAATATGTATCAATAAAATTGATGTGTTTAAAAATTTTTTTAAAAGATGAAAGAATTCAATTATGGGAGAAAGTATTTGGTAACCCTATTTGATAGGGGCCTACTATTCAGCATATTAAAAAAAATCCTCCACCTTGAAATTTAAAGGAAAGACAACCCATTTAAAAAATGGACAAGTGGTTCCTATAGACACTTCTCCAAAGAAGAAATAAATGCTATAAAGCCCATGAAAACATCCTCACCATCACTAGCTATAGGGAAATGCAAATCAAAACTACAATGAGATGCCATCTTACATTCATTAGATGACAGCTATTAAAAAACCGAAGACTACAAGTATTGGAGAGGATGTGGAAGTACAGGAACACTTATCCACTGGTGGTGGGAATGTAGAATGGTGCTGCCATTGTGGAGGACAGTTTCATAATTCCTCATGAAGCTAACTATAGAAATGCCATATGATACAGCAATTCCATTCCTGGGTACATTTCCAGAAGAATTGAAAGCAGGGACATGAACAGATATATGCACACCAATGTTCATGGTGGCATTATAATTATTGCCAAAATATGGAAACAATCTAGATATCCATCCACAGATGAATGGATAAGCAAACTGTGGTATATGCATACAATGGAATATTACTCAGCTGTAAGAAGGATTGTATTATTAACACACAGGATATCATGGATGAATCTTGAAGATCTTATGTTGTGTGAAGCAAGCCAGGCACTGAAGGACAAACATTACATGACCTCACTGATATGAATTAAGTAAATAGAGCAGACTCACAGAGCTAGAGTCTGGAAAACAGGTTTACAGGAGACAGAAATCATGCCCATTTGTGAAAAATCTATGAAATAAGGTGGAAGGGTGTAGTTGTGCAGTGGATGGGCATGAGAGTGGTGCAATTGGTTCAGCAGTGTTGGTCTGTGAGCAGGATAGAGTGGGGGGTTTGGGTTGGACTATCCTTGGAACTTGGGGGAGGGTTGAGGGAAGGAGCAGGTGAACTCTGGGTGTTTGCAGGTATATGGTTAAACTACAATGTTGGGAATGTTCTTTTGGCAAATATGTCAGGAGAGGGTTACTGGTGTAGGATGTTGGATGAGGTGGCATACAGGACAGGGCACACCTGTGGCAAGATTCTATGGAAAACGTAAGTGTCCATCTTGTCATAGTGTGTTATATCAGTAAGTAGAGACCCACACAATAAACAAGAAAATATTAAACTCCCATGTCTGGAAGTCCCACTATGTTCTCAAAGATAGGGGCAAGAGTTTCTTGAGAACTTAGGCAGTGCCTAATAAAAGAAAACAGACCAATATGTCAAACCCTCAACATTATTGCAAGTAACTATGAATCTTATTTTTCAAAAAGTGAAACTTAGTGGTTACCATAGGTCCCGAAGTTGGGGTGGGGGTTGAAAGAAGAATAGAATAGATGGAACATAAGGCATTTTTAGGGCATTAGAATTGTTCTGCATTATCTTGCAATAATGGATACAGGCCTTTTTAAATTTCATCAAAATTTATAAAAATGTACAGTCCAAAATATAAACCATAATATAAGTCACTGACCCATGGTCAGTAGCAATGGTTCAATATTTGTCCATCAATTGTAACAAATGTACCATGCACATGTAAAATGTTATTAATAAGAGAGAGGGGGAAAGGGAGAGGATGTTTGGTATATGGGAATTTCCTATATTCCTTATGTGACTTTTCCAAAACCTAAAGCTTCTTTGAAGATAAAATACAAAAAATAAGACATTGGGGGAATATATGGAAGAAAATGTCACTGTACATAAAAGATGTCAGATCTTACAATGATGAAAGACACAATGTCAGAAAAATATTTTTTACTATTTCAAATTTTTTTATTCAAAATTTTTGCATGTTATTTTTAACACTATCATTATTATTGCATTATCTAATTTTTTAAGCTATTTTTTTTTGTTTCACTTTTGAAGGAGTTTTGGATCACAGAAAGCTTATAACTGTGGCAGGGGAGCATAACTGGTGTGGTTTGTCAAGGATGAGGGATACATGGGAGGAAGCTCAGCTGGGCATATATGTAAAGCATATAAACGTCTTCAAATGTTCATGGGGCATTGTCACAGTGGGTGAGATTCAACCTATAACTGAAGGAATATTTAATTCCCATCCTGGGGAGCTCTGCCACATTCTCTAATGGGATAGCAAGAATCTCCCAATTACAGGGGCAGTGGCTAGTGAATGAGGAAAGACTATTGATGGGCCCTTAATATTGGTGAATGTACTTATGAACCTTTACTTTTGATATTGAAACTTAACTTAATATTATAGGGTGCCTAAGAGTTACCTCCAGAAGCCTTCTTGTTGTTCAAATGTGGCTTTTCTCTAAGCTGAACTCAGCACATATATGCATTACCTTCCCTCCAGATTTGGACATGACTCCCAGGGATGAGCTTCCCCAGCACCAAGGAATTACTACCAAGTACTAACCAGCAATGCAACTGGAAAAAGAAGTTCACCAATTGGGGAAAGGGTAAAGACAAATGAGTTTATATGCCTAAAAGACATCAAAATGAGTCAGGAGGACATTCCAGAGGTTTGGCTTATGCACATCTCAGTGGTATCTCATTGACTGCCAAAGGGAATATTGCCTTAAATAGCTGAGACATTGAGACACTGTAGGCAGAGCAGATAGCTCAGAAGTTTGGTGACATACCACTGGGCCCTACTTGGGAACTTATGTTTCTCAGTGTGACAAAGATGGACTCAGGTGTAGTTTCTTTACACAGGGCTCTTCTTCCCCTTCTTTTTGAACCTATAGTTAGTGCTAGAGTTGATAGGTGTATGCCTAAGAGACTTAAATCTTTGGACTGCCCATGTGCCAGCTGGGCCCTGAATCTCAACAGAGTTTGCAACAAACACTTATTCTACAGTTCATTGTACTCACCCAGGACAAATAACAAGAAGAAGATGATGGACAATGGCCATCCCAAGGAACAGAGTGTCTGCAACTGTAAACAAGATAGTCCCATCCATCTGCTCCATGGGATCTTTGCCTCTTTTCAAATAGAGGTGGAGTGGACATCACTATCCCAGAATCCTCAGGATTGAGGAATAAACAATGGGCTAGAGTAGATGTCTACAGGACACCTCCAGTTTACAATAGGAACAATGGGAAGGGGGAAAACCAGAAAAACTGTGTGCAGGAAGAAAAAGGGGTCACAAACTCAGACAAATAGGTAGGCAGTTGAGAAGGAGGGAAAGGATACCTTGGGGTGAAAAATTAATTCAAAGGTGTTTTTACCAAAGGGCCCCCAAGTCTGCCCCCTTTGTTTCTTTGTTCTTGATTTCCAGATGTGGGAGGTGAGGGAGATGAATCAGCAGCCAAGGCAATGATTTTCTGTTCAATGTGATGAGCTCAAGAAAGGACCTGGCAGATTAACCTAAGATTTGATAATAAAACAAGAAGCATGATTGTTCTGATGAGAAATATTATCCAGTTTCGTATGTTTAGGCCATGAAATGAATTAGAGGGATTTAACCACTGTAAATTATCATTAAGTGTTTGAAGCACTTTTTGCTGGGCAAAAAGTTGTATTTGAGATAGTTGATATGTCAGGCATTGCTGGAGAGTCAGTAATTCTCCCTGTAAATGGGAGGAGAATGCTCCTTGAAGGTGAATTTTAACTTGTTCCCAAGAAAGTTGGGAGTCATTCCAAGGAAAAGGGGTGACACAAATTTTAACATGTTCTTAGTCGCATGGCAAATCTTGTCTAGTAAGCAGGGATTGTTGTTTTTCACCTATCCAGAGGATAGAGGCTTCTAAAGGATCAAGTTTGGTAAGAATATTATTATTGATATGAGTTTGAGTTGAAAGGTCATTGGTGACATTGGTCATGATTTGATTAACAGCATGAGCAGTTTAACAGATTCTGTTAAGGTGACTGCTGTGGTGGTGGCAGCAGCAGTTATGATAACGGGTGACATAATGAAGGTAATAAGCATATGCTATTACAGCCAAATATGCGAAAATCTTATTTTCAGGATACGGTGGCACCCCAGTGTGAGAAAGCACTTCAGTAACTTTTTGGTTTAATTGTTTAAGATTTCCCCAAGTTACTCCCTGAATTTGGATAATGCTACAGCATGGCTGTGTCTGGGAGTTCCTTTGTTCCACCATCATCATCTTCTCCATCTGTGGTATTGGGTTGAATGGGCGATCCTTCCAGCTCATGGTATAGCTTCACATTCTATGCTGGTAGCCACTGGGGGCCTGTTGGAGTAAGCACACAAGCATACCACCTCCCCCACATTATGAGGTTGCAGGGTCCTTTTTAAGATTTGTCTCTTAACATTTCTTCATACAGAATTTCAGCTTGTATTTGATGACTCTCCTGATTAGTGGAGTAATGTTTTCCAGCTGTTGAGAGGCTGTTTTTATTACAATTTTAAAAATTTAGGTGCATAAATGTTTATGATTGTTCTTTCTTCTTGAAAGATTACCCTTTTTACTAATATATATGGTCCATCTTTGTCTCTTACAATAGTTTTGCATTTAAAGTATATTTTGTCCAATATTAGGATAGCTACTCCTGCCCTTTTTGGTTATTGTTTGCTTATAAAATTGTTTTCCAGCCATTCATTTCAGGCTCCTTGAATCCCTGGGTCTAAGGTGGGTTTCCTATAGACAACATATAGATGTGTCATATTTCCTTATCCATTCTGCCAATCTGTATCCTCGCAGCATGGGACATGACTCCTGAGGATAAGCCTTCCTGGTACCAAGGGATTACTACCAAGTGCCAACTGGCAATACGACTGGAAAAATACCTCAAATATAAAGGGGAAAAGGTAAAGACAAATGAGTTCATATGGCTAAGAGACTTCAAATTGAGTCGGGAGGTCATCCCAGAGGTAACACTTATGCACATCTCAGTAGGATCTCATAAACTTCCAAAGTGGACATCACCCCAAATAGATGGGCTCCTGAGGGCTCTGGAGACATCCAGGTCCTATGTCAGGGTGGATAGCTCTGGAGTTTGGAGCCTTGCCAGTGGGCCCTACTTTGTCATTTGTGCTCCTGACAGTGACAGAGTTGGACTCAAATATGTCTTCCCTGCACATGGTTCATCTGTCCCTTCTATTCAAACCTATATGTGGTACTGAAGTTTGTAGGTGTACATCTAGAGACTGGAGTCTTTAGGCTGTCCATGTGCTAGCTGGGCCCAGAATCTCAGTGGAGTTGCAATTGCTACTCTATAACTCAATGGACTCATCCAGGACAACTGGTGGGGAGATGATGATGGACAACAGCCATCCCAGGGAATGGAGAGAGTCTGAAGCTGCAGGCAGTATTATCCCATCCATCTTATCCTTGGGATATAAGCCCCCTCTCAATTGGAGGTGGAGTGGACATCACCATCCTGACTCCTCAGGTTTGGGGGAGGAGCTATAGACTAGAGTGGACTTACTGGTATTCTATTGTAGACATATTGTGATTCAAGGAATGGAAGAAATTACAACATTAACGTGGAGCCGGTGTCCACTGGAAGCTCTGGGGGCAGGGAGAGGGAAAAGCAGTTGTAATACAGGGGCTCTTTGGGACTTGGGAATTGTCCTGAGTGACATTGCAATGACAGATATAGGCCATTTTATATCATCATATAACATGCAGAACTGTGTGGGATAGAGTGTGGTCTACAATGTGAACTATGGTCCATGCTTAATGGAAAAGCACCAGGATGTATATATCCATTGCAGGTGATGTGCCACACTAATGAAGGATGTTTATGTGGGATGTTGTGGGAGGTGTGGGAGGTGGGGCTTATGAGAATCACTATATTCTTTATGTAACATTTATGTAATCTGAGTATCTTTAAAAAATAAAAATTAAAAAATTAAAATAAAAAATTTAAAGTATATAGTACTAGAAGTATTGAGAATTTTTTTGTGGCAGGAACTTTTATTGATATCTATCTAGTGAACTTTTGTTAATAATTGAAAGAATATAAAATAAGTGAAGGATTTTTTATAAACAGGGGTTAACTGTTATATTTCAGTCTATCATGATATGTATATGTACATTAATATGCTTTCTAAACTGGGGGACACACTGATATACTTGGCTCATTTTTGGCTAGAGTTCTGGATAGATACAAGGTAAATGTAACATGTATATCTAGTTTAATAAGTTTATATTGATAACTAGAATAAGAAACAAGAATAACATAATCAATTAAAAGGTTAAATTAATATTGAACGGAGCTATAGAATGATAGATAAATAGAGCAGTTTTACATATAAACCTACTAGCATTTAGCTTTTGGTTGGGAAGTTTTGAATTAGTAGTTGACATTAGAGTTTTGAAGGCAAACACTTGTGTAGAGCAAGTGTTTTTTCCTAGGGCAGGACTTTAATTGGTCTGAATAGGGACTATCTTTTTTCACTTTGCTTAGGATTAATGAACTAGATATTATAGATGCCAATTCATGAGCACTGTGTTAATTCCCGAGGAAGTGGCCAGCCTCTTCAGGAAGGAACACAATAGTCCTTGGGCAGTACATTCCAAGGTTTATGCTTTAGTTCCTGAGAAAGTGGCCATCTTTCCCAGGGAGGAACACAACACATTTTAGAATGCACTTTATCTCTTTTTATTTGTTACAAAACATCCTTGATGTACCCACTGTTTTAATTTTTATCATTCTTCCTGAACCATGAAAGGTGCTGACTAGCAAGGCATTGGTTTGCTGATTAACAAAGTTTCCTGCATGATGTGTCACTTTTAGGTTTGAATAATACCCACTAAACTTTTTCCTAAGACTTTCGGTTTTAGGATTGTTTAAACTCAAAAGAAGAGGTTTACATATACATTCAATAATATACATTTATGGGTAACTTACAAGTTATCAAATTACTTAAGTATGTAATGTATTTTATTATTAAAGTTTTGATTAGTATTTAAACATTTTATACATAATTCATAATTATAGGAGATTATATAACAACAAAAAATAATAAGACTTTTTAACTGGTAGCCATTTAATGAATGAAGTTTTAATTCTTATAGGTTAAGATTCCTAACCAGTGGGGTTATACAGGTTAGTAGCATTATTAAAATGACTTTATTTTCTCTATTTTGTGTAGCTTGATGCATAGGCAACAGCATAGTATTATTTTTTTATTTGGGCTGTGGGGCAAATAAAAATAATGTGATGTGGGGCATCACATTAACTTGTAATCTTAACACCTACATTGGTTCTGCTGTTAGCATTTTAATTGGAACTGGGTCTGTGATTCACAGTGTTGAATTTAAACTTAGTTTGTTGTTGGCCTGTTTGACTCATTCAAGGAGATACTAAAGAAAGCTTTAGCATGTTTTAAAACAAAGTGATAGTGACATAACTGGATGTTAATTTTTTGCAACAAACTAGCAATATTTGGGACTGTTGCATACTACAGTGGTGTTCTTTTAATTTACCATAATTTACTGTTATGCATTACCCCTGGTAGCCTATAATGGCTGCTCTCTTTCTGCTGCTATAGAGCTGCTTTTTTAGCAGAGGTGGGGTAAATTAAGTGAACATGAGTTAAAGCATCCACCTCTTGATTTTTAGGTGGAGAGGTTGTTTTTGGGATATATAAACATTTTTAAATTTTTAGGAATTTTATACACTTTTTGAGTATTTATATGAACTTTTTATTCATATAATTTTAATTAACAGAGGGTTAAAGAATACTTTTTGATTTTAGAACAATTTCAAATAGTTTCCTTTTAGACTATAGCATATTAAATAAACTCAACTATTTTATTACTTTACTTTTTTCAAGGTGAAAGAGCAAATCTTTTGCAATAGTTTGAAATAAAAGGCTACCTATCAGGATATGACTTTGAGAAAGCAGGCTTAAACATTAGATCCTTTTAAATGTGAAAAGACTTGTTTTTCTAGGGAAATGGTAAGGTAAGATGCTATCTTGATAAAACAGAGTTTCTTTTTTGTATACTGATTATTCAGGAGAAAAACTGTTTATAAATTTTTAGTAAAACATACCAATGATTTAAGAAACATTGAGAAAGGACAAATTTTTAACTTTGTGTCAGTATACTATTTGATACTAAAGCCTTTAATACTTTATAGATAAACCCATTAAATCTTACTTAAATCTGATCACAAAAATTCCTTTTCTGTGCACCTTCTGCACTTTATGTATTCATTCAGGTTTTGTTCCACAATTTGCACTTTTTTAATAATGAGTCATTTTATCTTAGACAAAATTACTTTCTTTTTCCTTAATAATAAAAACACATTCTATATTCTTTCTTTACATAAGTTACCAAAATGATTTTGAAACTGTTTCCAAGTAAATGTTTTACAACATACAATTACCATCAACAGTAAACAAACTTGTCAAAATAATGATTCAATTTGGGTATAACTATTTTCATTATCCATATTTATTAATAATGTAAGCACTTATTTAAATTTTTGGCCATTTGAATAAAGCTCTTTTAATGATTTTCTTTTATCAATTTGATATTACCATCCAGAGGTGTCAAAATATACACTGACACTGAACATATAGACAAACATAAAACAAGGTATAATACATCAATGGAAACACACATCTTTGATTTTACTGCTTTTGAGCTTTATTTGGACACTGTGTTGCCAAGTTTTCCCACTCTTTCAGTGGTTTAATTTTATCAGCCCCCACCAGCCCACAGCTACATTATCATATAGGCAGTGGCGGGTTTACAGAGCAGTTGCTGGAATGTTTTTCTTATTTTTGTTAACCCTTTGGCTGGATGTTTTCTTACAAGCATGATCTCATTGATAAGGGCTTTATTCATCACTTTTGCCTGTTGAGTGCAGCCTTTTTAATATTCTAGTTGCCAAACATTAAATTGAGCTGTGGCAACAATAGTTTTTACAAGAAATTTCCAATCCCAGCGGAACAGTTGATAGCCATTAGCAATGGAGTCTAAAATCTCCTTAGTAAAGGAACTGTGAAGTTCATTTTCATTAATACTTCTCTGTAGCTCTTTAAAGACTGTATAGGCAAGTGATTTATGCTGTGGCTGTCCATTTTGGAGAGTTACAGGAAAGGCATGACATTTTCTTAGCTCTACAGCTTCTTTTAAGCATTTTTTCATAGCAGGGCATGGTGTATGAAGAAGAGTGAGAGTGGGGGAGGAGGAAGTGGGAGTAAAGTTTCTTCTTCCTTAGGAATTGTGGATTTTTTTAAAGGAGCTGGGGAAGGAGGCAGATGGGAAGGAGGAAGTGTGGGGCTTCCTCTTTGTCTAGTTCTCAAGAACTTTTGGATGGGGACTCATTTGGAGGAGCAGTGGACTGGGAAGGGGTATAAAGTGGGCATAAAGCTGTTTTTACTAGGCTCCAGGTCATAAGAGCAGAGGCAGGAATTTTCTCTCCTTGTTCATATTTTCTTTTTACAGTTTTTCTTACTTGTTCCCATAAATTTAATCTATTGTTTCTTTGTTGAGAAACCATGGGCAGAAATTTTGGACTGAGTTTCTTTTACCATACAGTTAGCTGCCTTTAGTAATTGCTGAATGATTTTAGCAAAATTTTTGCTCTTTTGAGAATCCTGAACCCATGATGAAATAGATAATCACCCTGACTGAACTCTTGACATGTAGGCAACTATCCTGAGTGGGCACTGCTGTTCCCATGGCTTTGGGATGAAGGAGTTCAATTAAAGGCCATGACTGTTGACAGAAAGCAGGCTGCCTTGGTATGTATGGGACAGGCATCTCTAGTCTCAAGTCACTGAGATAAGATCTGGTAAGAGCCTGGTGGAGAAGCATTCTGTGCTTCTAGGAGTGTTTTTAGTATATGTCAGATTATGATTAACAAGGTCTGAACCATTAACCCTTAAAATTTGCTGATTTTAGTAATGTGTAAACTGTCATGTATCTATTGCCTTTGCACATGCGCACCCATATTTTCTTTGTCCTAAAGCTAAATAAAAGCCACAATGTTTTATGCAGTGGTGCTCTCCTCCCCTTGGATGGAGGGTCCCCTGACACAGGCTATCTCTTGTTTCTTTCTCATCTTTTCTCATCCATGGTCCACAGCACCATTTTTGTGGACTTAGTTACAGAACATCAACATTGGGATGATGAGTTATCCAGATAAATTTCATCCTTTTGACATGCTGATTGTGCCACTGGTCTGAATCACATCAGGGTCACCACTTGCAGGAATCCATCCTACAAAGTCTTGTGGGGGTCTGTCCAGCAGAGCCTGTGAGGGCACAATGAAATTACTCTGAACACAGAGGTTGAGAGAGGTCAGGGGGAGAACAGCTGAAGAAGCTATCCTCTTGAGCTGATGCCCTGCATGGTTTTTATTAGAATTTTTTCACAGTCAAGGTCAGGGTGAACTTGCAGGGGAGCAGGCCTGTATTGCCCTCCTGAGGGGTGTAAATAATCTCAAAAGAATTCCAAGCTGATAATGGGGAAGCAGGATAACAGAAACATTTAGTGATATACTTAAGAGATAAGGTAGGAGATAAGGGAGATAAGATAAGCAGGAAAAGTTCCTGTTTATGGCAGAAGCTGATGGTGGTGATTTCTCTGTGTGGGTAGAGAATACAGGCCTCCAAGCTATTTCTTAGATGTAAAGATTAGAAGGTTCCCACAGCTCATAACTTAAAAATTGTGGGGAAGGGGTGTAAACTACAATATTAACTATAATCCAAGCTTAGTGGCAATGCTCCAAAATGTGGTCACCAATTGTAACAAATGTACCACACTAACGGAGGATATTGTCAATGTGGGAAAAAGCGGGAGGGGTTGGGAGCTGGGCAAATCTGAATCCCTTATATTTTCTTTTTAACATTTATGTAATCTAAATAACTTAAAAAAAATAAGAAACTATATTTAAAAAAATAATAAAATAAATAAAAAAGCATGATTATGTAAAAAAGAAAAAGAGAAAATAAACTTAGCCTAGTATTTTACATTGAGGAAACAGGGTCCCTTCAAGTCTGAATTCTAGATGATGAACTTAAACCTACTCACCATGTAGAGGCAGGAATTCTATTCCTATCCTGCAACTAGTACCCAATAATTTCAGGAACATAATATATCCATTTCACCTTAAAATCATCTCTAATTTTTCCCCTTTTTGCCATCTTCATCATCATTTTCTCTTGTCTGTATTATTCCAAAGGACACTGGATTCTGCGTTTTCAATGCCGTTTAAGGTAAGTCGTTTAGAAATTTTTCCTGAATTCAATGGGAAGCGTATGATGGCTTTTTTCATTGTTGTTTTTAAATCAGCAGAATGCCTTTATTAGATTTAAGCTTTAAAATTGTCTTTCAAATCACATGAGAGAAAGACAAGTGGAGCATGGGAAAACACTACTGGGTGAGATGATTAGATGTTGAAAGCAGGGAAATAACGTTATGCTTAGGGATTGTATTAGTCTTGTCAGAAATGCACATACATACATATTGAAAATAAGGGTATTATTACCTTTGTTCAGAAGGAAAGACACCTCAAAAGAGGTCAGCCCACTCCAATACAGGTGTCGGGGCACCAGCAAAGCAGGACTCACACAGGCTCAGATGGAAAGGCAGAGAAGAGACAGAACAAGGTCAGCGTCCCTTGTGGGCATCCCTTTCCCATAGCCAGCTGGTCTACCTGTGGCCCATGCAGGGAGATGTCCTATGCAGTCCCTTTATCTACCAGGGGATTGTGTATACCCATTCAGGCTGACACACCTGGTCCTTAACACTGGATTCATTTGTGGGTCCCAGGGAAAGGTGGCAGGCCATGCTAGGACTGTCCCCATGGCAATGACATAATTAAACCTTGCCTGAATTTGCAAGGCTGTGAATGTCTGGAAGGCTGTAACTGGAGGAGAAGAGAATTAGTCAGTGGCAACTTCATCCTGAAAGTCCATGGGTGGGGACAGAGAAGTCACATATTCAGACTGTCATTGTTCTGAGGTAGGTCTGATGGGAAGTTTGTGAACTTCTGCATCTAGTCACCAGGTTCTCCTGGAGATTGATAGTCTTTGTTTCACTTCCATCTTACAAATTCCATTCATGTTCCTTTACTTAGCAAACTATAGCTATATTCATACTGTGAAGGTTCTTCTGGAAAACATAGTTCTCTGCATTAGAATGGAATGGTGATGCTGCCAAGTGGATAAAAGACAGTACTGCTCAGGAAGGGTGTAGAGGCCTATCATATTGGTGAAAGTTTTGGAAATAATGAGAGGAAATTAGAATGGGAATCGAATTTATTGTTCAGTTTTCCCAAGCTAAATAGAGCTCTCAGAATCTTTGCACACCTGATGAAAATGAAGGGAAAAAACCACCTTCTGCCCTTCCTGTGGGCAGAAACCCATTTCTTCACACATTTATGTGATAAGTGTCCACAATGTGCTCCACATGTGAAATATTTTAAACAAGGAAACAAAATCCCAGAGAATGTAAATATTTGACCAACATCTCAGTACTATTATTAGGGAGAAATAGCCTGGAGGCAGATGGCTTAATGGGAAGGTGCCATGGAGTACCATTTTGGTTTGCACCTACAAAAAAAGAAGAGGGAGGTGCTGAAAATGGGAAGAGAGTTGGGGAGGGTGGGTAAGGGCTGCAATTTTAGACAGGTGATCCTGGGAAGAACTCACTGGGAAGGTTAGTTTTGAATAATTATGTGATGGAAAAGCATCTGAGAAGTTCTGAAAGGAATAGAAATGAAGAGTATAATTTAAGCTTTCACTTAAAATTAGTGTTGAACAGTTTTGCCCCATAAACTATAAATTCAAATCACTCCACTAACTCAACATCTGCTCTTTTTTTCCATTACAAGTTCTCCCAGTCAATACTCCTGGTAAATATTGAACTTGTTTTAACTCCCAGGTCAGAACATCATTCATAGCTCAATCTTTCAGCCTCCAAACAATCATCAACTGGAACAGCTGTTATTATTCCCATTTTATACATGGGTCAATAAGTCCCAGAGAGCCAGGACATAAGCTGTGGAATTGCTCTTAATCTCACATTATCCTCTATCTAATGACCCATTATCTCTGTTCACATTTGCAGCCATGGTCCTCAAAGGAGTTCATTATTTACCGTCTGCACCCTCACCTCACGCTATCAACCTCACTCAGGTCAGGTGTTATAGGAGTCTACTCTAATCACGGGCAACACTGGCATAGTCCCACATCTGATGACCACTTTCTCATAGTCAGTTCCTGTGGCCCTCAGTAGCCCTCAGCAGAGTTGACCACACCCTCTTTCTACATACTTTTTGGGGTCATTTTAGTGTCTGTGAGATGACAAGCTCTTGGTTTCCTCCTCTGTCAGTGGAAATCATTTCTTATCCTCTTGTTTTGGTTTTTCCTCCTCTGCTTGACCCTTAAATGGATTTTGGATCCAAGGACTCTGTCCCACCCATGCGTTTCTACTCAGCAGCTTTAGACACTGTCTTTTCAGCAGTGACTGTGGTTATAGAGG
>JAQZBX010007250.1:32142-51153 GCA_029593785.1 Cabassous unicinctus | reverse complement strand
AACAGGAAACATCACTAAAAACCCACAAAAATTAATAAGAAATATAATGAAATACCACGAACAACTACATCCCAAAATTTGGATAACTTAGATGCTATAAACTAATTCCTTGAAAGACATGAATATCAAAACTAACTAAAGTAGGAAAAGAAACATGAATAGCCCTATATCAACTGAAGATATTAAATTCATATTTTGAAACTTTTCCATAAAGAGAATTCCAGGCCCAAAGGGCTTCAATAATGAAATCAATAAAATAATTAATAAAGAAATAAGATCAGTCCTAAACAAACACTTTCAGACAATAGAAAGGGAAAGAAGACTTCTACAACACATTAAGGCCAGAATTATCCTGATAAGAAAACCAGACAAAGACAGTACAAAAAATAAACTACAGACAAATATCTCACAAGAAAAAAATCCTTTAAAAACATCAGGAAGAAAGTTAAAGGAATTATCTGATAATTATCTGATATCAAGATGTAGTATAAAGCTACAGTAATTAAGACAGTGTGGTTTTGGCAAATGATAGACAAAACAATGGGAAAAAAGAGTCCAGAAATAGACCTGTGCATCTATGGTCAATTTTTGACAAGGGTGCCAAGTTAGTTCAATAGGGAAAGAAAATTCTTTTCAACAAATGGCACTCAAACAATTGGAGATACATATAGAAAAAATAAAACTCAACACTTCCCCCACATATTAGACAAAAACTAAGTAAAAATGGATCATACAGGTGAGTGGATGTGGCTCAAGCGGTTGAGTGCCTGCTTCCCACATGGGAGGCCCCAGGTTCAGTCTCCAGTGCCTCCTAAAACAAAACAAAACAAAACAAAACAAAAAAACAAACAAGCAAACAAATGAAAGAGCCAACTCAGGGGAGCCGATGTGGCTCAGAGTTTGGGTGCTGGCTTCCCACATATGAGGTCCTGGATTCAATCCCTGGCTCTGGTACCTCCTAAAAAAAAAAAAAAAAAAGGATCATACCCATAAATTCAAATGCCAAAACTATAAAGCTTCTAGAAGATAAGCTAGAAGCTTTACATAAAGTAAATCTTTGCAATATTGGTGTAATTAAAAAATTTCTTAGGACACAAGAAAGCACAAACCACTAAAAAAAGTTGATGAGATGAACATCAAAATTCAAAACTGTTTTTCAAATCACTCTCTTAAGAAGATAAAAGGCAAACCCACAAACTGGGAAAAAATATTTGCCAACATGTAACTGACAAAGGATCTGTGTGCAGTATGCATAAAGAACACTTACAAATCAATAAGAAGAAGATGACCACCCAGTTTTTGAAATGGGAAAAATATTAAAGAGATACTTTACAAAAGAAGATACATGACCAAAAAGCACATGAAAAGATGCTCAACATCATTAGTCATCAGGTAATTGCAAATGAAAATGACAATGAGATACCACTACATACTATGGGAATGACTAAAATTAAAAAGACCAGCAATGCCAAGGGTTGAGTGAATGTAGAGCAATTGGAACTTTTACATATTTATGGCAAGAATGTAAAATAGTACAATCACTTTGGAAAACTCTGGGGTTCCTATAAAGTTAAGCATGCATATACCATATAATCCAGCAATTCCATTCCTAGGTGTTTGCTCAAGGAAAATGCTAACAGATGTCCACACAAGGGCTTTCTCACAAACATTCACAGCAGTTTCTTTATAAATACAAGTTGTGGTATGTTCATACAATGGAGTACCACACAGTAATAAAAAGGAATGCTCTACAGATACTCGCAACAACGTGGATGAATCTGAAAAACATTGTGCAGAGGTAAAGAAGCTAGACACAAAAGAGTACATACAGTCTGCTATTTATTTAAAATGGTAATCTAACCTATAGTGACAGAAATCAGATTAGCAGTTTGCCTGGGGCCAAACTTATGGTGAAGGGACTAACTGCATAGGGGCATGAGAGAACTTTCTGGAGTGATGAAAATGTTCTATATCCTATTTGTAGTGGCGGTCGCATAGGTGTATGCATGCTTCGAAACTCTTCAAACAGAAAAACACACTTTTAAAAGGTGTGTTTTTACTGTATATAAATCATACCTCGGTGAAGTTGATTTGAAAAAGGACAACTTCTCAGGAATTGCATGTCTAGTGGGAATAATAATAGGTCCTAGCCTTTAGATGTTGTGATTAAGAGAGAAAGAAAAGGCATGCAAAGTGCAGTAAATGCCAGAATGGAAGATAAGATTTTTCTCTGGAATTTTCCCTCAGAAAAGTGTGGCTGCCTGTAGTAATGAACTGTGGTGTTCACCCAGTTTTTCCACTCTCCCAGCACAGAGCAGTATTGCATTTATTTTAGCAGATGCTTCTATCAATTTATTTTCTGCATTATTTAAGAAAAGCAACGAGTTTAATACTAATGCTTTAAAACAGTACACATCAAGCAAAGCCAACCCTCACTCATACTGCAAGTTGGTCTATGTTCTCTTTATTTCTGCTTACCAGATGATCTTCAATTATTTCTGCAAACAGATTCCTCTTCAACAGATTATTTGCAAGAGGTAAAAGCTGGCCAGCAACTTTATGAAAAGTGAGAACCAGAGCAAAAG
This sequence comes from Cabassous unicinctus, assembly GCA_029593785.1. Lineage (NCBI taxonomy): Eukaryota > Metazoa > Chordata > Mammalia > Cingulata > Chlamyphoridae > Cabassous > Cabassous unicinctus. The sequence continues at coordinate 48,568 of JAQZBX010007250.1, read as the reverse complement.
AGGTCCCTTCCCAACTTAAACCCCATGCCTTGATCACATCCATCATTAGCAAATTGCACCAAAGTCATCATTTCCTGGATGGGAATAAAAGCTTTTCATCTCTCCTCATCTGTTGGTGCCTCAACAATTGTTTTGCAAATGTTCTTCAGGTCAGCATCTGTTTCAGGGAATTCTCTGTACTCAGCATCATTTTTATCTTCTGGGACAACCAAGCCTGCACCGTGAAAGGCCTTTGTCACCACTTTCTTATCTCTCTGTTTCACCTTCATGGTCCTCTGTTCCAGTTAGTACCCCAGTTCCCCAGCTGCTTCTGTGAGTTTTTCATCTATGTTTTTCAAGAGTCTAGTTTTCTTTTTATCTGTGACTTAGATTTTTCATCACAAATAATTTGACTGCACAAACACATTACCTCCATTTTGAACAATTATACAATCTTTCATCAGGAAGATCATCAGGAGAATCCCTGAAATACACCATGTGGTACTGAGTTTATTTATCTCCACTTAATGGTCTGGCAATCGGAAACCCAGTAAAACCTCTGGCGCAAGTGACGATCCAGGCCTGATGACTTCTCCTCATTGAGAGCTTGGTGTCAAGCTGCTGGCTTAGAATTATCTCCATCAATACTAATTGTTTATGTTTATAGAAGTCAACTGAAATTGTTTTGTAAAGGGTAAGAGCAAAGAAATTTAACATAGATTTAGAAATAATCCTGGGGGTTTTCTCTCATCTCCACGTTGTATCCCTTACAAAACAAATCAGTGAATGGCTATAGCAGCCTTTCTCTGAGTTTTTGTCTCAGAACACCTTTACATTTTAAAAAATCATTGAAGATTCCATCAAGCTTTTACTTTTGTGGGTTAGACCTATTTATTTATTAGAAATTAAAACTGAGAATTTTAAAAAATTGTTTATTTATTTTAAAATAGCAACAATAAACCCAAACCCATTAAATGTTCACATAAGTGACATGTCTTATGGAAAATAACTAAATTTTCCAAAAGTTAGGAAAGAGTGGCATTGTTTTACATTTTTACAATTTTTCTTTAATGGTTGGCTTAATTCTAGATTCCCATATCTGTATTCTTAGCTGGATTCTCATATCTGCAATCAATATAACGTGATATGTTCTTTTGCTTGAAGTATATGAAAATCTTGCCTCACACAGTTATGTAGTTGTAAAAGGCATTGGGGATCCCCAGCAATGCTCAGAGCACACTTTGAAAACTCTAAGAAAAAAATCACTCTCCCTGTGTTCTGCAAAGAGGTCCCGCGGCTTGGGGTGCCCCCGGCTGCCTCTTTGGTATCTCCAGCCACTCTTCCCACTGCTTACTCGTTCCAGCCACACTGGAGTCCTTGTTATTTCCTGAGCACCTCAAACATGCTCTTCGCATTTGCTGCTCCTTCTGGCTAGAAGGCTTTCACCACAGAGCTGTAAGATTTACTCTCTCACCTCCTGGATAATTCTGCTTAAGTGTCACCTAATCAGTGAAGCTTTTCTTGACCACTGTACAAAAACTATTGCTCTTAGGCCCTCACCCTTCTTCCTTTTCCTGCTTTTTTTTTTTTTCCATAGCACTTATCAGCACCTGTCATAGTATATATTTTTTGTTTATTTGTTTATTGTCCGCCTCCTCTCATGTACCACTAGAAATTATCTCCATGAGGGCAAGGACCATCTCTATTTGTTCCCTGCTGAATCCCTTGCATCTATGCATCTCTAACAGTGTACAAAATAAATATTTGTTAATGAACTAATCAATGAAGAAAGTCAAGAAGCATTTCCCATAAAAAGGGGTGGAGGGCTTCTGATCCTAAACTATATGAGGAGCAGCACTGTAAAGATGAACCAATGTATCATTCATGCAGTAAAAAACCAAGGGAGTGGCTGTTTCCATTTGTGCTGCTTTAGGCAGGACCATGAAGACTAGCAGTTCCTGGAGCTGGCTTGTGCTGGCTCATGAGAGCCACATGGTAAATTTTCAGGAATTCTTCCAGCTGATAGACATCACATCGGTATCTTGAAATTGGCCATGGTGGGAAACCACAGAAATAGGCAAAACCCTGTAAATTAGTGCATCTCCTCCCCTACCTTCCTACTTCCCTGATCCCAGGGGCCAGTTGTTAGACATCTTACCGGCACACCACTAAGACTCTACAGTCCAGTGCTTTTCTGAAATATTTCTAACCATGAATTTCACTCTTCAAACAAAAGCCTTTCAAGAGGCATAATTCCCAAGAACTCAGTGTGAAAAAGCACTGCTCTAGCCCAACTCCTCCCTTTGCAGAGGAGGAAAATGGAGTCCAGGAAAGAACACACTGGATCAAGATCAGATACCAGAGTCAAGGTCTTCTGACTCCCAACTCAGCATCGGCGCCTGGGTTGGACCAAAACCCCCGATTTCTTTTGGCTTGAAAAGATGATTCCCAATCATTGTTTCAGGCACTGAGCGTCAGGCAGTGAGGATACCCAGTGCAGATAAAAGGTGTGGGCCAACCCAAGCGCCTAGAGTAGGGAATTCACAGCAGTGGTCTCATTCAAGGAATGAGTGGGAGGCTGACAACAAAGGCAAAGCAAGAGTCCAAGGGGCAGGAGAAGATACAAATAGTTTAGTAGATGAGGTGGAGGAAGGAACCAAGCAGTGACATCCAGGACTTTGGCTGTGAGCAATGTGTGCCTTATTGGGTGTGGCGGCAGGATCATGAGTAGATCTGCTGGATTGGAAGATGCAAAGACAGGAAATCTCCCCTCCCCAAATGAAACACTAGTCAAAGCACCACCATGTGACTGCACTGGAACTTTGGATGATAACTTACCTCTATTAACCTGTCCCTTCACTTAAGAATCCTCTTTTCAACAAGGAGTGGCTCTCATTAGCTCCAACCTAGCCCTGTGGGCAACATTATCCACTCTTCTGGGCCAGGGCGTGTGATTATGTTTCTCTGAGCAGGAAGGTAAGTTTTCCCCAGCCCTCCACACCTCTTATCTTCATCATCATGGTGCCCAGCTATATGTGTTTATGAGAAGCCAGCCTAAGCGGGCCCTCTGCCAGGAAGCAGCTGTACTTCTTAGGGATTGAACTCACAAACATGGCCTTTTGGAGACTGACCAGCAGGACTGTTTCAGTGGACTGCATCTGGCTTTCTGCTTTTCACACATCCTTTTGTCTGGGCTCCAACGCCTGATGGCTGAAGCTTCTGGAATGCCCTAGGCACTGCTGAATCAGATGTTTTTTAGCTTCACTGATTCACAAATTCCAATTTGCAGAACTTTCTCAGGCTATTTTTTGGAGCCCCTTTTCTCCAGCTGGCTCAAAAAAGAACTGACACCCACCCTAAGTTTCACTTGACAGGGAGGTATATCTTTGGAAGTGCAGTTTTTAAGAGCCACGCCTGCGTCATCACCCTGCTTTGGGCTTTGAAGACGTGGCAATGCTCAGCTTTCTGTGTGATAGAATTTGCTGCTGCAGTGCCTGACCCCAGACAGGTCCTTGCAGCCCAGCTTCCCATTCCATTCTTCCTTATGGCACCAAGCAGTTTGCTTTGCGCTCTCAGCCTTTGGAAGCAGGTCCCCTGAGACACAAGAGCAGGAGAAAGAGCTCACATAGCCCTGTTGGGATGGGAGCAGCTACAAAGCTTTGAACAGAAGGAACTCAGCCATTGAAGGCCTGTTGTCCCCTCTACTAGGTCCTGAGCCACAGCATGTTCTCAGGATGGAGAAAGACTCACTCCTCCAATTCCATTCCTCTCTAGAGGAGCTAAGAAACCAGATTCAATCTTATTAATTCTATCTGGATCTTCTAGAACCTGTGACTAGCAGCATTCTGGAGAAAAGTTACTCTCCTCTCCATGTGTGTTTGGAGAATGCACTGACTTGGGCCAATGTACCTGATGGTATCTGTTTAGCTCCTGCAGGAAAATGCTGTTTACATGAACAGGAATGAAGACAGAATGAGGCTTATGATCAAGGAGCCAAGCTGAAGAAAGATCATTCCAGCTGCACAACAGAGCAATTGAGAGCTTGGGCTCTCAAGCCGGTCAGCTGACATATCTGAATCCAGCTCCATGTTTAACAGTTGAGTAACTAGGGCAAGTCACTGCACTTTTTCAACACTCAGTTTCCTTATCCGTAAAAAATGGAGATAAGGGCATATGAAGAGCACTAAAAGAGGTGATGTATGTAAAGTTTAGGCATAATACCCACTGCTCAGTAAATACTTGGTTAGCACTGACAGTAATTATTTTTCCTTATGCTGGGAGCTCCCCATGGGAAGCAGAAATAACTTGAGGCCAAGACATCAAGTGTTCATTTTACACTTTTTGGTTACACAGGAAGACCATATTTCCCATTCTCCCATACAGTTAGGATGGGGTCAGGTGATTGAGCTCTGGCCAGAGAGATATGGGCAGAAAAGATGTACACCACATCCAGGAATAAACTTTAAAAGTTCCTAACTTGTGCTGACTCTCCCTTATCTGCACAGCTAGAAATGAAGAACCTCAAGATGGTGGAACCACAGAATAGAAGGAGCTCGGGGTTTACTTGTTACTTCAGCAGAGCATAGTCTAATCTGACTAATTCACGATCAGTGGATGGGAGAGACAGGGGGTCAGGAAAAATGGATATTCCCAGTCAGGTGGAGATTGGCAGTGCCAGCTTTTCCCAGGAGGTAACTAATTATCACAAGTTTAAAATAGAAATGATACCTAATTTTCCCCATAACCCCCTATTTGAAACAGACAGCTAGTACAGCATGGGCCAGGTTTTGTCCATGAAAACCTTAGTTTGCACTTTCTGGTCTGTGTATAGCATCACTGCTGCTCCACTTCCATGCCCCCAAACTTTGCATGACTCTGTGGATTGAAAACATCCTCTTCATAAATTTCAGTTAAGTTGGCAGCAAATTTCTTCAGAGGACACATGTTCACATTTAAAATTGCACATCACGGCATATATCTCATCTGGAGACCACTTGTAGAAGGAAGAAGCCATTCATAAATAGGGGTGCACAAAGTCATAAATGGTCACAGCCATCCACGTTGGAACATGTGTTGTTAACAAAATACCACACTTCCAGGACTATGATTGTCCTGTGCCAAGGGACCAGAACCTCACCATTGTAAACCTGTTTTAAAGACCCCAGGGCCTTTGCACACACTGTACTCTGCCTGGAATGCCCACTTTTCACATGGCTAGTTCCAAATATAACTTCCCTGACTACTTTTTCTACAGGAGGCATCCTCCCCACCCCCTTAATTCTCTAACTACACACCCTATCCATGGCATTCATACATTCATAACCCATTTCCTTCATTGCGCTTAATACAATCTGAAATTGTGAGGGGTTTTGTTTACTTATTTATTGTCTGTTTCTCCCACTATACCTAAACAAGCATGAAATGCACCCTACTTCTAGAATTCCAAGTATATGAGCTAATAAAACCCCTATTGTGGTTAAAATGCCTGCTGGATTTTCTGATACTTACAGTTGAAATCTTCCCAACAAATATATCTCCCCTCCATGGTATTACTATTATTTATCTTCATTGATATTTTCTGTAAAAAATGAAAAATCTTCTATGTGCCAAGCACTGTATTAGGTGCTTTAATTTCATTTAATTTTCACAATAACCCTGACAATTAGAGATTATTAATGCTATTTTGTAGAAGAGGAAATTGAGGCTCAAAATTGCTATCTTGCTGCCATGTGGAGAGAGCCTGCCTAAGAATGAAGCCCATATTCAGAAAGTGAGAGAAAAAGAGGCAATGCCATCACTTGAAGCCCTGGATCCAGCTGTACCTGAGACACACCCCTTGGACTTCTCAGTTACAGGAAGCAGTAAATTCTTGTTATTTAACATGGCCTGGGTTAGGTTTCTGCCACTTACAACTGAATAAGGATAAAGTGAGCACCATGTAGAAGCTCAATAAATTTTAGTTCTCTCAATTTTCCTCCTTAAAGTGATCCCTCCCAAATTAACCCCACCAACCCACCAGTTCACAACATGCCTCCACCACTCCAGCCACCCCCAAACCCCACCCATTTTCTCACTCCCCCTTACATGGCACGTTTAGTCCATGTAAGGTCATGCACCACTATTCCTCTATCTGGGTGCAGATTTATGTTTCTCAAGCCTTCCCTTACCCTGCAAATGACTGACAGGCCCATTTGCTCATGGTGGCAGGGACCACAGCAAGAATTAAGGGCAGACTGCCTTAAAATATCCTTTTATTTTAAGTCAGCGGATATTGCTTTGTAAGGAAAGGACTATCATTGCCCATTCATATTGAGTTTTACACTCTTCATAGAAATTCTTTCATTCATCTTCATAGATAGTAGGATAGCAATTAATATACCCATTAGAGAAGAACCTGCGGCCCAAGGAGGTGAAGCAATTTGACTCAAGAGCATTCAGCAAGTCCTGACTGGAATTGGCATTTTTCCAATCTTAGCCCAGCTTGGGAGGGACTGGTATGTCCTAATTTGCATCCCACAATTATGACTCCATTTCCCAAACTCCTATCATTCCTAGTATCTGGTCAATTTAGCCAATTAAACCTCAACAATTAGGATTTCCTCATAAAATACAGGATGCCCAGTTAAGCTTGAATTTCAGATAAACAATGATTTTTTTTTTCAGTATAAGTATGATCCAAATACTGCATGAGACATACACATACTAAAAAATTGCTTATCCTGAAATTCAAATTTAACTGGACACCCTGTAGTTTTTTTAATCTGCCAAATCTAACAATGCTACATCAGACGCTCTTCCAGCAGACCAGAAAAGGAATGAAACTAGTAATTTCTTTGGAAAGCTGGATTTTTCCATGCAAAGGAAAACAGTACTATCCAGTACAGAGCAAGATTCTCTAATGTTCGATACTAGGATAGGGTTTCGATGTTACTTGAGATTATGGCCAGGATCCAGGAACTCCTCAGTCTTACCCTATTATTTATCCTTCTTTGCAAAAGCATCCTGGAGGGTCTGTTCACACAAGGAACAATAGCAAAATGGGACTCAAGAGGCCATTTTATTATCGACAGCCTGGTCCACTAGCAGATGGCCCACTGACCTTGGACTCTGATCAATCAGCTTAGCAATCTGTCTGCCCTTGGGAGAGAGAGCAGTACCTAGGAAAGGGGCAGGCAGAGGATGCTGAAGGGTGGGGAGAGAGGGTAACTGAGCGTTAACTTTTGGTGATGTTTCTAGTTCAGACTGAAGGAACCTGGTCAATAGTCTCTTTTGGAAACCGCAACTGAGAATATGTCCATGTGAAAGTATGAAGTGAGCCTAGTTGGGTCACACAAGCAGGGGGCAGAAAGCCAGGCTGCAAAAGGAGGGAAAAGAGTAAAGTTATGGCTAAGAGACTTCAAAGTGAGACGGGAGGTCATTCTAGAGGTTACGCTTATGCACATCTCAGCAGGAGCTCATTGACTGCCAAATTAGACAGTACCCCCAAATAGTGGGGCTCCTGAGGGCTCTGGAGACACCAGGTACTATGGTCAGGGCAGATAGCTCATGAGTTTGGTGCCTTGACAGTGGGCCCTACTTTGGGGTTTTTGCTCCCCAGTGTGACAGAATTGGACTCAGTTGTGGTTTCCCTACACATGGCTCTTCTGTCCTTTCGATTTGAACCTATAGTTGGTGCTGGAGTTGGTAGGTGTATGTCCAAGAGACTTGAATCTTTGGCCTGTCCATGTGCCAGCTGGATCCTGAGCCTCAATGGAGTTGCAACACCTACTCTCCAGTTCATTGGACTCACCCAGGACAACTAACAAGGAGATGATGCTGGACAACCACCACACCAAGGAACTGAGAGAGTTTACAATTGCCAGCAAAAGAGTCCCATCCATCAGCCATATGGGACTGAAGCTCCCTCTCAATTAGAGGTGGAGTGGGCAGCACCATCCCAGAATCCTCAGGATTGGAGAATGAATTACGGACTAGAGTGGACTTACTGGTATTCTATTATAGACTTCTTGTGATACTAGCAATGGAAGAACTTATATCATTGATGTGGAGGCAGTGGCCACTGAAGGCTCTGAGGGGAGGGACGGGGAAAAACAGGTGTAATACAGGGGCATTTTCAGGACTTGGGAATTGTCCTGAATGACATTTCAATGACAGATACAGGCCATTATATATCCTGCCATAACCTACAGAATTGGGTGGGAGAGAGTGTAAACTACAATGTAAACTATAATCTATGCTTAGTGGCAATGCTTCAAAATGTGTTCATCAATTGCAATGAGTGTACCACACTAATGAAGGATGTTGTTAATGTGGGTAAATGTGGGCGGTGTGGGGAGCGGGGCATATGGGAATCCACTACATTTTTCATGTAACATTTATGTAATCTAAATATCTTTTTAAAAAAAAATAATAATAATAATAAAAATAGAATAACTACAACAACAAAAAAAGTTTGCACGCAAAGAGAAGCAGAAAAGGGAGCAAGTCCTTCGCTTGGATCCCTCTTCTCCAGTTCCTGGTTCCAGCTGCATTTCTTCTTCTGAGAACTTCGGATAAATTCCTCTTTTGTGTGTAAGCTAACTTGGATGGGTTTCTGTTACTTGTAACCATTCTATCACTTACTTGACTAAGAGAAAACCAACCAAAATAAAGAAGCAAGGTCCTAGAAGTTCAGTGCAGTTCATTGCATTTTATTTAATTTAAAAATCAAAACAGAAACAAAACAAAACAAACAAACAAAAAAGAAATCAGTTTCCAATGAAAATACAAACACTTTGGGTGGTTATCCAGCTTTTTTTCCCTGTAGGCTGTTCTGGGCTCAAACCAATCAAATGAGTGAAAACCTATTTTGACTGGAGCCATAAAGCATGTTGCACCAATTAAATTACACCAATATATTATTATAATACCTTTGAAATGCCTTTCAGACCAATAAATAAAAAAAGACAAATTCAAATAAAAAAGTCAACTTTTTAGTTACAAAAAAAAAAGAAAAAAAAAGAAATTAAATAAAAGTCACAACATGGATTAAAAAAAATGTGCAGTCAAGTTTTTCTCCCTCTTTTTTTCTTTTAGGAATGATACCACGCCAGTAAATCCCTACAGAACATTTCCAGTTTGGCAACAAGCAGTGAGCTGATCATTCACATTTGTACTCAAGACAGCAGGCCTGAGCAGAACTTGCCTGAATTTTACCCCCAAAGTGCTCCCCATCATCTGAAGAAGCAGCACCTTGTAACAGGGATGGGAATTCAGAGAGTACTTAGCATTTTCATTTCGCCTGGTGTCTTGAAGCACTTTCTGAAAACTGATGGTGCCTTTGAATTTACCTGTAAAAAGAAGTATCATTCTGCTCCTTTGGCAGATGTGTAAACTAAGACACTGAAAGGCCCACAGAGGCAAGGAAAGGGCCGGGAGCACTGACATCGAATATCCTGCTTTGTCCACTGGGTCATAAAAGTGTCTTGCCACTTGCAATTCCATGGAAATGAAACAAGCATGGCTTTGTTGGCTGGGGGATTGGCTGTTAGGGACAGGACTTAATCGGAAAGCAGAGGGGCTGCTTTAAAGGTAATTTCCCTCTATTCAAAGTTTTTACTTGAAAGGACAGAGTCAACATTGCATCCAGAGTCAGATGATGTTAGCAGAATGTCAGAGTTAGGCAGGGCCTCAGAGACTGGCTAATCCACCCTTCCAGCCCTCAAGGAAGGGAAAACTTAGCCCCAAAGACACTGTAGCTGTCTACGGCCACCAGCTAGTTAGCAGCAGACCAGGACCCAACCCAGAGTCTTTGCCTCTGAGTCAAGACCTTTCTTTGCCACACTGTCTGAGTCTACTAACAGAGAACATGCATGTGTTTGGGGGATGGGAGAAGGTAGAATGTGGGCTGGTTTGTTGTTGTTTTTAAATCATTTTTACCTAAAGATTAGAAGGATGGAAAATCCTAAACAGACACACATCAACAAGTAGGTAGATGTTTCCCTAAGTCATACTGACAGCTACCAGCCAGGCCAGCTGCCATGTGAGGGGCCGGCAGTGTGGCAGCATAGGCTGAGTTGTCTGTTCAGAAAAGCCTGAATCAAATGGAGTAGAGAGCTCAGAGGTGCCCGACGCCCTCCGTGCACCCATACACCCACATATACTATTTGCTATCTACAGAATTTTTCCCCCCCTTTTAACCTCTATTGGAATTCAGGAAGGAGGTGGAATTGAATGAAAGGAAATGGAGCAGTTTCCCACAATACACTGCTCAGCTAAACCTGAAGGAATACACAAGCCAAAGCATCAAAGCTGGTGGCAAGGAGAAAATGAAACCACCTCCTTAGGGAAAAGGCAGTTTCATCCGAATTAATGTTATTAGTGCCTTCGGGTGTATTCTTTTTCATCTCCTTATGAACTATTGTTTCTTAGTTTTTCCAAAGTATCCCCAAGACTGGTCCTCCTTCTGTATCTAGGTGGCTATCAGAGGTCGGTCATCTTGAAATAAGGGTCTCGATTTGCTCAGGCCAATAGAACCTGAAGCCATCCCTACAAGACCACTAACTCCAAATCCAGTATCCCGAAGATGCCCATTGGAGACGTGAAGTCTTATCATCTATAATCTAAGTGTTTAGGAGTGAAACATCTGGTTTTTATACTATCCAAGGTAAAAGCCCCGCCACGCCTTTCTTCTCCCTTCACCAGAAGCATGTGGGTGACTTCTAAGGAAATGCTCCTCTCCTACATGCTTCCTCCCCATCTCCTCTGCTCTTTCAACCTCTCATTCATTTAAATGGATGAAACTTTCTTTTTCCTCAAAGTCCAGGAGTTCATGTCAAAGTTCAAAATCATGATACAGTGCATTTAGATTTGGGAAAAAGCACCTTCTACCTGTCTTTCTTTCTTGTACTCATCCAAATATCCCACTTACATGCTAACTCCCTAGAAGCAAACTCATCTACCTCTGAGAATTCTACACTTGGTGGACAGGGCAATCCAAACCACCAGAGCAGTGGTTTGGAGACTATGGACAGTGAGTGTGACATCCAATTCAAAGCACTCATGCATGCAGTGAGAACCGCAGAGACCGCATTCCAGTTAATACCGAGATGTTCAAGAACCTGACAGGTGCACCTCGCTGGTGTAGATGAACTTCTAATCATCTGTGCACAGGCCCCAAAGGCTCCCCAGGCTCTATTCTACACCACAGTTTTGATCTCTGATGCTACCATCTTTTTCCCTGTCCACCTCTGGTAGGTGCGTAAGGGCACAGCAGACATCTGGAAAGAAGAGGCAAACAGCAAGGAACTGGAAAACCACGTGGGCTGATGCTGTGCCCTCAGCAGAGTTCAAAGCATTCTTTCTCTGACCAAGGCCCTGTCTTCCACCCAGGGTAGAAAAGCAAATTAACAAATGCCACACTGGTGGCATGATAGAGTTAACGTAGATCCCATAGGATGCCTTCACCTAACTGCCAGGGCTTAGCCGAGCCAAGGATGGCAACCTTGCAGCATGAGTGCCATTGTCCCCCTTACCATCCCTAGGGCAGCCATTACGATTCAATCACAGAGCCCCCTCCCTACGCAACTGGGCAGAATACTACTCAAACCAGCCCCAGAAGCCACTAATTGATCATGGATGGTTGCTGAGATCTACTTGCCAGACCCAGGAGGTCAGATCAAGCTTGCTAATGCAAAGAGAGAAGGAGCAAACTTTCTGAATTCACTCAAACCATAGCGCCAACTCCAGAAGCACCTGGATGACTTCTAGGGAAATGTCCTCTCCCATCCGCTTCCCCCCAGCCCACTATACGCTGGCCAACACCACCTTCCTTGGACAGCTTGTTCTCTGGGAGGTGTCATAAAGCAAACGCCAGTTCAGAACCCAAATTCTGACTAGCAGTTGGCAGCACTGGCAGAGAGCCCACTTCTCCCTCTCAGACGCTGGCTCAAGCTTGCAGACTTGGCCAGCCGAGACGGCGCCCATCCTTTCTCAGTCTGTTGTCGTGGCCAGCAAAGAGGTAACCAGCCTATGGGTGCAGGTCATTGCTCCCATTCCTCCCTTGTGCCCACCCCCAACCCGACCCCTGCACCCTGGTGAGCTAGTTGAGCTTGTTGCAGATCTCCAGCGCTTTCTTGTAGACCTGAGTCACGTCATCCATGTCTGTGAGGAGGGAGAAGCTGCTGTCTCCCAGCCGGTTCCGGTACCGCTTCAGGTACTGGGGCCGGGGCCGGTTCTGTAGCCCCTCAAAGTCCTGGATCTGGAGGAAGTTTTCGGCAGAGACGCAGCTCCGGATTCGCTGGCGGGTGGGACGATTCTCCTGCAAATCCAGCAAATCGAAGGAGTCGCTGGACAGGACGCTGTCGTCGCTGATGATGCTGGAAGGCCGGCTGTAGCTCCGGGAGAGGCCCTCGGCGGGGACGCCGGGCTCCGCCAGGGATTCCAGTGTGGGTGTTTCGGGGCTGGTGAGGGCGGGCTCCGGGGTGCCCGCAGAGTACTTGCTGCTGTGTTTCAAGATGCCCTTCCTCCGGCAGGAGAGGCTGTGGGAAGTCGCCCTGGCTGGGTCCGGGGAGCTGGGTGAAGGGACACCGCTGCCCATCCCATCATTATTGTCCAGCAGCTCTGAGGACTCACTCCGCTCCGGGGAGGAGTAGTAACCCGATTCTCTCTGCTGGGTCTTTTTCAAGATCCCTTTCTTGGGCACTGTGGCTGACTGCTTGGGGCTGAGTTTACCCGGCCCCTCGGCCTCGGGGGAGCTGGTGAGGGCCACGCCCGTCCGGCACAGCTCCTGCTCCAACTTGAAAGCAGACGGCAAGGCGGGACTGACGACCCCTTCGATGAAGCCAGTGCTGTGAGAGCGATGCTCGCTGTTGCTTCGCTTCTTCAGGATCCCCTTGGGCCTCTTGGAGCTCAACTTGGATGAGCTTTCAGGCATGGTGTCCTGGATGGACTGGGCAAAGTCGTTCTCTTTCTTGGACTTCTTCAGGGACCGCTGCCGCTCGAGCATGACTTCCGAGGCACCAGGCTTGGCCAGGCCTTTCATTTTGGCTTCGGCCTCAGCCTGTAGCCCAGTGGAACGGTGGTGCCAGTCAATGATCCGAGCCAAGAGCGGGGACTCGGAGTCGTGAAGGGCATCGCAGTCACAGACGCTGCTTTTGTAGCCCCAGTTCACCCACCAGTGGTTGGCAATGTCCTCAATGGTGGCCCGGCGGTCGGGGTTCACCATCAACATCCACCGAATGAGTCCTCGAGCATCTAGAGGGCAGAGGACAAAACAGATGATGCATGCAAGGAAGCTCTCAGCTGTGTGACCCTCTAAGAGTGATCATGCAGGCGCACTCACTTTAGGAAAAATCCAGCTGGTGCCCTGGTCCAGCCACACTATTGAGCAGGAAGCCAAAGTCCTCCAGACTGTACATCAAAAGCACAATCAGGGCTCAGATCCACAGGCCAGAGCACTACCAAATCATAGCACGTTTTCTGAATTAGTGAAGGAATGTCAGGGAGCAAATGACCTTTCCATCAACTCAGATCTGTATAAGACAGGGAAGGCCGGGTACCAGAGAAAGAATCCCAGGCCTGACCCAGAGCAGGGCCTTGCTATTCCTCTGGTGGATATCGTTTTTCCAAAAGGGAAAGCAGGTGTAGATCACCATGGATTTCTTTACTCCTCCAAAGATATGCTCGTATAAACACACAGTGCTCACCATCGCTGTGTCAGCACAAAAAACAAAATTTGGGGCTGAGATGGAGAGGAAAGCACTGCTCATCACAAAGGGACAAAGACAGAGAAGGATGGAGAGGAGTCCAGAGGCCTCTGGGTCAGATTGCACGCGCTCCCCTGACATACCTTCCCTCTCTGACACAAGCTGTATCCCCCTGAGCTATTGCATCAGAGAGCTGATCTCTATCTGCCATCAGTTTACAGCCTGTTGGAAAAACTCCACCTGCAAATTTCTACCATCAGAAAATTAGGAGAAAGCCTGGAGGGGGCAGTTGAGGAAGCCGCAGGAACCAACCCACTCTCACAGCTAATGAATTGACTTTTAAGATCAGACTGTCTTCCCCCCAACTGGAGTTGAATTCTGTTAAGAAGGCCTGGCTGCAGCTTCTTCCTCCGTCTTGGAGGCCTGAGCTGCCACGTAAGAAGGAGAAGAGAAGCGGGAGGAGGTACCTCGTGGAGAGAGCGGCTGCGTGGAGGAGTTGCCCAGCACTCAGCCCCTGCAGCAGCCCCAGCTGCTGTCTGCTTGCAACTGTGGAGGAAACCCCAAGCAAGACCAGAGAGCCCCAGTGGGCCAATGGGATCAAGAGAGGATTTCATGGGTATTTAAACCAGTTTGTTTCTCTAGGAAGGGAGGGGCCTGAGCTGTTAGGCAGCAAGAGATGATGAAACAGTGCTGGGGCTGGAGGTCCAGTAGTGAATGAGCCGGAGCAGGTGCTGCCATCACGGCACATGCTCAGTGGGCAGGGGCACCAGGGTTATAGGTCTCTATGGACTGGACGGGATTTCATATCATATCTTTTCCAAAACTTTAATTTATAGTCAAGAAATTGAGAAACTGAGGTCCAAAGAGGTTTGTCCAAATTCACCCAGCAAGCAAACAGCACTCCTAGCTCTGAAAATCTCTCTTGGGAAGGTATGGGCCAAGCGGCCTAACAAGCCAGCCTTGACAAAAGGCAACGACCTGGGGAGAAGGAGGAAACGTAGGAGACTCCTTACAGGGATATTAAAACAAAAGCGGGAAGTGTGCGCGAGGACAGGTCAGTCGACCCTCTCCCCTCAACCTCTGGCCCTCCGCAGGCACGCACCTGAGGGCTGCGTGGGCTCCCGGTACTCTCCACTGCTGATCTGCCGAATGAGGTTTTTGTGATCAAAACCGTCGAAGGGCATTGTTCCATAAACCAGAGTGTAAAGCAACACGCCCAGCGCCCAGCTGTCCACCTGGAGCAGAGAGACAGGACACATGGGAGCCAAGGAAGCGATTCCCAGGATGCCTTCCAAACCATTAGCATCGTCGCGGGGTGAGCAGTCACCCCCAAACCCCCCAGGAGCCGAATTTAGCACCTGGCAGACGGATTCCCACCACAGTCTAACAACTGATAGGCCATGCAGCTGGAACCTGCTATAGGGCCTGACCCTTCCCATTTGGCACAGAGACCCTGAGTCACCGTCTAGGTTAGAACCTTCTTAAATAGACAACCTTGTGTGGTCCTCACTACAATTTTGAGAAGCAGGTAGAGCCTGGATTATTTTGCAACCCCATTTGACGGATGGGAATACTAAGGCACAAGGAACTAAATGGCTTCCCCAGTAAGGGAGACAAGACCTGGACATAGGATTCTTCACTCCTAATCCTGGAATCTTTCTAATCCATGGAATCAATTCCTTTCTGCACCTTCTTCAAGTGGATTGGGGTTGCAAACTCAGATGCTTATAAGGGCCAGGCAGATAAACACGGACAAAGCAAGATGCACTGTAGCGAGCAGGCATCTTGCTAACATCCTTGGCTAACTGCTGTCACGTGCTAATGTACACCCATCACTGCTAGACCCTTGGATTTTTCCAGAGAAGTCAGAAACCAGACTTTTATGGGAAACCTCCCAATTATTAAACATTTGCTCCGTTTTTAAAGAAAAAACTAATGTGGCCAAATAAAACATGTTTGCTGGCCAAATCACAGGCTGCCAGCTTGTAACCTCGGAAACAGATCGCCCAAGATCAAAGACACACTCATTATCTACCATAAACTTGCAGCATCAAGTTTCTACAATGTTGTAAATTGAATCCTATGCTCCTCCCTTACATTCTTATTTTAGAAAGACTTTCCCTTCACTGTAATTGGTAGCGGCTCTTGGCATTCTTCACTTCACCCTCCAGCCCTGCCCCCAAAAACTCTCAAACAGATAAATATTTGTAAGAAAACATTTCAACACACTGAGCAGCTGCTATTTAAAGGATACTGAGTAGACGGATTTTTCTGCAAAGAACCATTTTTTTAAAGGAGAATAATCACTCTGAAACTCACCCATTTTCAAAATAATATTTTCACATACACATGTCTTATATGGCTCTGAAAGTGTTAGGCAAGTAGAGAAATACATTTCTCTGAATTAGAAGATGCAATTAAAATGTATATCCTTAGTCAAAAATATATGCTGTCAAAAATGTATGCAAAAGAGATATTCACTGAAGTTTGGGGGAGGGAATTTTGTTTGCTTTTTGTTTTGTCTGTTTTGATACAATAAGGAAAAACTGACAACAACCTGAATGTCCAAATCTAGGGAAGTGATTAAATTAAATTAGGGTATAGACATACAATAAAATATTATGTAGTTATTAAAATTCATGTTTTAAAATTATTATGAATTGAGAAAATATCACAATATAATGCTAAGTTAATAAAAGGCAAGATCTATATATAGACACACACACATATATAAGTATATATGTAATGATCTCAATTGTTTT
>JAQZBX010007250.1:0-32042 GCA_029593785.1 Cabassous unicinctus | reverse complement strand
GGAGGCACGTTAGCATCCGATGAACTCACAACACAGGGCACAGACAGCAGCTAAGGGCACCTGGGTGGCTCTGCCAGCTGGGCGGCCTCTTCTCTCCAGTCCTCAGCCTCCATAAAGGGCCATTCAACACAGTCGGGCCAGTGTTTCCCCACTGCTCCTGGGCATCCCATCACAAGGCATTCTGCCATATCTGCATACTACACGCACGACCACTCACTTAGCAGTGCTCTTCACATGGTCTCTCTATTTTAACTGCATTTTAAACCAGCCCTGAGAAATCACAGTCCCAAAATCATGGACTCGATGCCTCTGAAGGACATGAAAGTGTATACCTATTAATTTAAAACTTATCCATCGGTGTGCCACCCCAAATCACATTGCATCCATGTCGCACTTGGGAAAATCCCGACCTAGGCAAGTGACGATACCTTTTTATCCACTCACATTCTGCCTGGAACTGTGTTCTGCCCGCCTTGGGACCCAAGATGATATGGATTCAGAGCATGGGTTTTAGGGTCATCATATGTCAGCCCAAACTCTGCCACCTGCCACCTGTGTGACCTCGAGCAAGTCACTTAGCTACTCTGAGCCTCAGTTTACCCATCCACAATCCCTGCCCTGGAATTCACGATCCTTGCCCTGTTCTAGCTCACAGAGTTATTGTGAGAATAATGAGGGGGGAGGGAACCAATCAGGACGAGACCATGAGTGGGAAAGTGCTTTCTAGCCTTCATATAGTACACAGAGTTTTTACCTAGCCTGGATTCTGTTTTACTGCACAGCCATTCTCCTCCTCCTTTGAAGCACTTTCCCCCATTTGCTCCTTTGTTTTATATGTACATATTCTCCTTCCCTAACAGACTGTGAATCCCTGAGGCAGGTTCCACATCTTCCTGTCCCCACTCAAGAAATACCTGTCCCTGGAACAGGCATTATATTTTGAAAAGCACAAGATAACCAATAGGTGAGGCATAACAATAATAGTAGTAATAATAGTAATAACATCAGTAAACTTAGTTACCACTTATTGAACACTTTCCAATTATCAGGCACGGTTCTAAGCACTTTAGGCCCTCTAATGTAATCTTATCAAAAACCCCATTTTACAGATGAAAAAACTGAGGTTTGAGGCAATTAGGTTATTCATCCAAGGAGATGTAAGTGGTGTTGCAAAGCCCTGTGTCTCTAAGGCTTCAAAACACGGCCCAGCACTGCCCCTGGGTTATCTGCACGGTTCTCCCTGGTCTAAGCCAGCCTAGCAAGCTGGGCCACTGCGGGTTTTCACCCTTCCCCGAGCAGATTCCCATTTGAACTAATAAATAGGCAGGATGGTCCACGTGCCCAGTGAGCAGCGCAGCCCGCATGCCGCTGAAGCGCCCTTCTGAATGCAGCCCCCCAAATAAGCCTATTTTGTAAAAGTCATCCCTGAATGAATGGAATGTCATTGAAAGCAGCTGGTGGACAACCGCCCTCGGAAAATGTATTCTCAGGGCTCAGATTGCACTTAATTGCCTTGAATTCCACTTTCTTATCAAGGCCCCTGATTCGTTTGCAGGAAGCAGGTCGGAAGCTTTATGATGTGTGCCCCATCAATCAGATCAGGAAGGGAACGGCTTCAGCCCTGGAACGCCCAGCAAAGTCGCCCGGCTTCGGCTTCGTCCTCCCTCTGGCTGCAGCTAAGGCAGGGGCCGACCCCACACCATGAGCAAAACACATTCCCATCGCGCCCGGCAAGGCCTGCAGCGGCAGGGGGCACTGTGCCAGCTTCTGGATTCACACATGTGTGAGAGGCTCCCACAGCCACCTTGTGCAAATGCCTGCACGCAGACACACACTTGCACACAAGCGCAGGGGGCATTCTGCCGCGAGCATGCCCACATGTACACATGCACACGGGGCGTTTTCACACCAGCATGCTCCAAGTCCGGGCATTCCTGCGTTCTTTGGGTCCGTCCTGGTGCAGCGTGCTTATGTTCTGGCCCACCCCCACCCTCCCCGGCTGATGTGTATCAGCCTCACCCAGTAAAACTGTCATTGCTGCTAAGACAAGATTAATAGACATCTAGATTAGCCCATGTTCTTGGCACTTCCACAGAAAAGCAGCATTAATCAACATATACACACATGCACAGTTCTCAAACCTGGACCCATTCAAACTTGTGCTTCAGCTCTAAGATTTCATACGGGATGGAGCTATGTTGGCTGTTGAGAATATCAGGGGAAATGGCTACTGATTCCAATCAGAAGCATCAATTTCCCCATCTGTAAAATGGGGGTGTGACTAGAACCTACTGCCACGGGGTCACTGAAGATTAAATGACATAAGGTGTGTAAAATGCTTAGAACAGTAATTGGCATTGAGTTGGAGGTCAAGAAATATTTGCTTCTCGCCTTTAAATCCAGATAGTCAACTTCATTAACTTCAGGATACTGGAAACAGGATTTACTCCAACATCAGGGACTCTTCAACAGTGAAGGAATAAGAGATAGTTTTAGGTGCCAAATAGTTACATGACTAGACAGGTTTTGAGAGACTCATCTTTTCTCATTCTCTTTCTGTCCTTTGGATTAAGTCAAGAAATTTTTAGTCGGCCTCTGATGTGTCTTCAGCATCTCTATATTTAACAAAGAGAGCAGGCCTTGGGCTTCAGAGCCTGCAGCAGCAACCAGCCCCGTGCTAGAATTTAATAACCCTGTTTGGTTTCCATTATATTTATTTTTGTGATTATCTTCTATTCACGGCAAGTTGCTCTGGTTTTCCGTTTAAAGTAATTATATAAGGCTTCTTTTTCAAATAAATATAATTCTAAAGAGTGTACTGAATTAAGTAAAAAAATTAAGTACAATAGTTCAGAGGATACTAGAAAAAGGCAAAAACATGAAGAAAAGCTGAAATTTGGAAAATACTGATTTAAACATAATAAAACAAAAATAATCAAATTCCAGAATTGGCTTCAACCTGAAAAAGTCCCAAGAGATGACCTAATGCAGCCCCTCAGTCTGTACATAAAACAGCTGAAGGCTAGAGGACTGAAGACGCTTTACCGAAGGTCGAAGGTCGGGAGGGAGGCCCGTGAGTACACAAGTACACAGCCTGAGGGTTTCCGACTCCTGCAACTTCTCTGCAATAGAACAGCCGCTGGGCATTGAGGGTGACTCTCTGGCAAGGCAACCAGGCTTTGCTTTTCAAGCAGCACTTTGCTGATGCCCCTGGGAACCTTTGTTGAAAGGTACGTGGTTTGCATTTCCACTGACGGCGGATTGTTCCCCTGCCACGTATGGGCTCAATGCCCCCCTCTGTACTGCACTGTTCAGTTCAGTCTTGACTCGGAAAAGGAGTCTGGGAAGTCAACTCAGGTGTCCTTAAGTTTTGGAGTAATTGTTGTCATGAAACCTTTCTAAAGGTGTGCCCTGCTGGATGAACATCTGAGAAAGGTAAATCAGGAAGGGATTTCCTAATCCTTTAGGAAATTCAAAAGGATTAACAGAGGGTCACGGTGAATAATAAGCTCGCCCGATGAAAAAGCCTGCTGGTGCTTAACCAATGGAAAAGGATGCTGATGACAGTGATATACTAGGCAAAGCTCTAATGGTCATTTAGAGTGTCTAAGAGGTGGTGGGGTACACTGGACAGATAGAGGTTTGGAGCCAGGAGAACTTGGGGTTGACCAGGGCCTTCCCACTACGAGGTGAGTGGTGGGATCTGACAAGCCAGTCTATTTCCCCATCTGAAAAATGGGAATAATAATAAAACCCAGCTCGTAAAGGTGTTGTGAGGGTTGGTGAACAAGCACGGGAAGCCCCTGGAAAGGTCCTGGGTACCTGGCAGACTGCAAATTACAGTCAGTTTGGCTGACTTAACAATTGTTTGCTAGACCAGACACACTTAGGGTTGAAAGCACTCAGAGCCACTGCCCACTAAAGAGTCCAGAGAAACTATAATCATTCCTCTCGGAGGTAAGCATCTCCAGCGTGAGAGGCTACACCGTGTGACTGGGAGAGTAAGGAATGTAGGGCTGGAGGACTTGAGCTCAAACCCGGCCTCACCTCTGACCAGCCATCTAACCTTAGGAGCATCATTTCATCTCTTTCAAAATCACCTGGGAGCGTGTTAGACACACAGAATCTCAGGCCCCAGCCCAGGCCCACTGCATCAGAATCTGCATTTTAATAAGATCCCCAGGAGACTTGTTTACTGTTTAGCCACTTCATCTGTAAAATGGACTTGATAATAATTTAAGCTACCTCAAGGGCTAATAAGAATGGAATGAATCAATGCACGGAAAGTACTTAAAACTATCCCTAGCACATGGTAGGCTTTCAATAAATGCTAGCTCTTATTACTTTAATATCTCTGAGTCTCAGTTTCCTCTGTTGGAAAATGGAATTGCAATAGCACCAACCACACGGTGTTGTGAGACCTAAAGTCAGATTAAATGAGATAATACTAATCATAACAGCAGCATTGCTACATGCCAAGCACTTTTCATATACTAACCTCTTAAATCTGCACAACAGCCCTATGAGATGGGTACTATTATTATCCCATTTTTCAGGTGAGGAAACTGAGGCTCAGAGCAGTTAAGTGGCTTGCCTGAGATTTTGGTGAAGATCTTCCTTGGCTATAAAGCTCTAAATAAAGGATTTATTGCTCTAATGGTGGCTGATGAGGAAATGGGCTTTCTGCTCAACTCTCAGGAAGACATCAATTCCATCAAGGAAGACACACTCCATAGCTCCTTTCCGGCCCTGGAGTTAATTGCTGTGACTTTACCCTTGGCAGCCTCATTTATGAATTGTCAGGAAGTGAAGGTAGGGAGTGGAACAATGAGCAGAAGTGAATGGGGTCACCTTTCATCTTCAGAAGATCTAAGCTCACACTGCCTCTCTGGAGAGACTCGAAGTTACCAACCCAGAGCAATCTGGGGAAACTCTTAACTGAGGGAGCATCCCAGAAGCAGCCTCTCAGGAGACACTGAACAGCAACCGGTCCCAGGCACTGCACACACAGTTCTGCCATCCCACGCAGCTGCTCCAGCCACCTGGCCGTCAGCCACCACCAGCACTGGGAGCGCCTCTCCCAGGGACAGCTGTCTGCAAGCCTGCCTACTAGCTAGGTAAGGCTGGCCGAAGCGAGGACTCTCTCTTGGATTTAGGACAAATTCAGGGGATAGCAGGAGAGGATGGAATTTATCAGGTGCTGGTCTTTAGAGTCTGTACCCAGCCCCATCACATGTGAGCTGTGGGAGCCTCCTCATCTGGAAAATGGGGGTGATCAGACCCACCTCCATGGAGACATTTTGAGGACTGAACAAAAAAGGCTTGTGGCACAGGGCTCTGGCTCCCAACAGGAGCTTTATAAATGTCACTCCTTTTCCAGACTCCATGCCTGTCCCCATGCTTGCAGTTCCTTCCCCTAAAATACCATCATCACATTCCTTTCTGTCGAAATCCAGTTTAGCCACCACTTCCTCCGTGAAGGCTCTCTGGTCCACCCAGCTGTGCTGTCCCACCACTTCCTGCTCATGCTTCCACATGGGTGCATGGAACACCTGGCGGCGCCACCCAGCCCAGTCAAGGGATGAGGACTGAGGCAAGCTTCCTAGAAGAAGCTCAGAACCAAAGGCAGGACAAGCAGAGAGGAGTGGGAAGAGCGTGCCAGGCCAGAGGCCAGAGGGCTTGGTGGTTTGGATGAGCCTTTTGCAAGGCCTTCCCTGACCACCCTACCTAAAACAGCACCTGCCATTCTCCAGCCTCACCTGCAGGGGTTTTCTCAGCGCTGGGCAGTTACATTCAGTATTTGTTTATTGCTTGTCTCCCTAACTGGAATTCTAAGTCCACCTTATCTACCTTGTTCACTTCTGTACCCTCACAGCTTGTTTAACTGCCAGTTAACAACTGCTAGGTTCTGATCTCCCAGAGGACAGGGACCCGGCAAGCTGGTTCACTATTAAATCTCTACCACCTAGCTCGAGGCCAAGCACAGATGAGGGATTTAGTAAATATTTTTGATTGAGTAAGTACTGCCCATAGGAGATGTTCAATTGCTGAATGAGTGTATGCAGGCATGGGTGAGTTAATGAAAGCATGCATGAAATACATATTTATACACACACACATACACATACACATATATACACATATACACATACATATACATACATATACACAGGAAGAAATGAAGAAATGAATGGATTCATCAATGCCTGAAAGCGGAGTTCTCACATTCATATGATCAAAGCCCAGAGGCCCATGATGCCGAGCTGCCCCACTTGGTCTTGTTGAGCCCCAGAAGTTGCTCTCTCTCCTTGGCCCTGGCCATTCAAAGCTTCTTTTCGTGTCCACAACAGCCGTGTTTCCATTGTCACCGAGGGCAATAGGCCATTTCCCCCATGCCCCTATACTCTGAGTCCTGGGAGCTCGCCAAATTCCCAGCCCTCTTTGGAGGAGGTCAGCTGACCCTGGTGCCTGGACCTCTTCTCATTGTAAGGCATTTTTACAGGAGCCTTCTATGGGAATTGTCGGCATTCCATTCTCCCAGAGAGTGGGATGTGAATCTGGCCGTTTTTATTAATTGCAAATTAATGCTCGTGCTGGGTGTCTATTTTAGTAGACATGCTTCCACAGAGTACAGAATGCAACCCAAAGAAGCACATTGCTCTCATTCTTTCTGCCAACCGGCTGTGTGAATATTTTTAGAAGCCACACCCTCTCACAGTGGCCAGATAAATAATTTCCAATGCCAGATGTGCTCACTGCAAATCGACATTGGACAGCAAAAGGGAGAGGCGCGAGCTACATGGCTCACCCTAAAACTGCAGTGACTTGTGAAAAGTTTACACCAGCAGCATTTTTATAGGTTTCCCAGTCAAAAAGCCTTCCATGCTTTAAAGGTGCAAGGTGGAGCCACGTCCAGAGAGGCACCAGAGGGGGCTCCAAGCTAGACCCTCGTTGCCTGGCCCATTGGTTGGTAAGAGGTCATCGGTGTCAGTGGCTCCCCTGGTCCCCGCACTGGAGACATGGGCTCTCTGGAACCTGGGGGCCAGCTTGTGGCCATGTGTCTGCTTGCCTTTGTCAGCCAGTGCCCTTTCTAAATATGTTCTCAGCAATGCTGAGTCAGGAGGAGCGGAGACTATCCAGCCGGAAGACAAATCAACACCAGCTGAAAAGTATTTTAAAAAACCTTGGAAGTGGATGTGAGATGATGAAAAGAGAAGTTGCCTGGAAGTTAAAAATGTGAGTTCTAATCCTGGTTCTTCTTTCCTTTGCTGCAAAAACAAACCTCCCTTAAGAACCCATGCGTGCTGAGTACTTTCCTCCACTCTGGGGAAACAAAGACACAGCCATAGAGTCTTTGGCTGATTCACCATGTGGTCTTGGGCACATCACTTAGACTTTCTGGGCCATAATCATTAAATTGAGGGACTGGAAAATGACCCTCAGGGTACTGGCAAGCTCTAGGATTCTCAGATCCCAGCAGCATTCCCTGAACAAATAGAAGGAAGAATTTCAGGTTCTAAGAAGGAGAAGGAAACAAAAAAGAATGGGAAGGTTTAGTTTCTATTTGGTGTGTGCATGTGTGTGTTTCATCTTGGGGAATGAATGCCGGGGGTAGAAATTCTGAAGGAAAAGCCAAGGGAAAAGATAGGGCTAAAACCTTAGTTTTTAGAATGTTTTCTGTGTGAGCTATTACCCTACTTGATGGACTGGGATCCTGGGTTGAAGCACCTGGTCCTGGGGAGCTGTTGTCTCCCACATCATTGCCCCATTCCTTATGCAAATAAGCCATTCTCCTAGGCTCCTGCCTCATTGTTCCCTGCACAATGGCTCTCAGAATTCTAACTATTCTTCTCCTCCACCGAGGAATTCTATGACCCTGTAGGAAGCTATGTGCCTTATCACTTCTGGGACTACATCATGGAACCAAGAGGTCACTCTGTACCACAAAACCCAATCCCCAGGCGAGAGGCCCACATTCCAGGCCTTGTAAAGACTGCATCTAGTTTTCAGAGCTTGGCGGCAGGTGGCAGGAAGAATCTGAAGAGAAAGGCACCAGGGTCGATGACACAGACCCTTAGAATGTGTCATCACATTCTAAGACCAGGACCATGGCCTGACCACCAGTCCCCAAGGCCCAGACCCCTTCAGAGCAGTTGACACCATTGGATTCCCTCCCTGGTGACCAGTCATTGAAGCAGGCTCCTCACATACTAATCGTTACTCTTTATTGTATGCTTACTACGAGCCAGGCCCAGTGCTACTTGCCTTGTCTATAACATTGTCCAAAAGCCTCACATTCGTCATGGCACATCGAAGTGCTCACTGAAAGAATTAGCAAATAAACAACAATCCCCAGAAACAGGAATTGGCGTTTTTATTTGATAGAGGTGGAAACCTAGGTCTAGATAGGTGAAGTAATTTGTCCATAATCCTCAAGTGAGTAAGGGGCAGGGATTCAATTCAAACCCAGGCCAAAGTCATTTCTCTTAACCTTGACTCATTTGCACAGTGCTTAGCAGTTTATAAAGCTAAACAAAGAGGCTCTCATTTAATTCTCAAAACAAGCCTGTGGGTACTACCATTACCCCATTTTACAGGTGAGGAAACAGGGTTAAGTGGCTTTCCAATGTCAACAGCTAGTAAGCCCCACAGCCCAGAATTCTCTAATTCAACAGCCAGGGCTCCTGCTAGAATAACTCAGCCACTCCGCCAGCAATGAAGAGCCCCTAGGATCTCACTTCCTGTTCCCAGGGAGAACTGCTGTGACCAGCCACTTCCTACTTGCTCCATTGACTACACCTAAATCCATGACCACGGTCAACCCCTCTGCAAGAAGAGGTCACTGGAACACAGACAGGACAATGGTGACTAAGAGTTGCCACCATAATTTGCAAACAGAATTCAGACACTAAAGCAACTCCATCCTTCTGAGCCAGGGAACAGTCTCCCTGCAACACATCCCACGACTGATGGCAACAACAGCAAAAACAGAGGACGATGCAAGGTCGTTCCCAGGCTTTGTCCGGGGTCAGGGATGAGCCACTCACGTCACCAGAGGCCCACTGGAGGGCTCCCCCGGTGCTGGGAGTACTGAGGCCATTTCATAATGAAACCCGTGCGGTGAGCTCCGTTTATTTTGAATCTGTATTTGCTTATTTTGCAGACATGATCAAAAGGACATTCAGAGTGCTCCGTGGGAGGCACTTGAACCCTTTCGGCCAGGAAAGCTTTCTCCAGTTGCAGCAGCAGCCAGCAATAATAGTCTCCATAAAAGTAAACTCCATCACTTGACGGGATGCTATTTCCCATCATCGTTTCAGTGAGCTTCCCAGGTCTACGTCTGGTTTCAAGGGGAGTGGCGCGGGCGCGGGATATGCGGAAGAGGTTGGAGACATGGGGGTAGAGGGATGACAGAAAAGTGGCCGAGGAAAGAATTCCAACTCAAAAATCATATGGGCCCTGCGAGCAAATCGAGCAAGGTGGTTTGAACCGGGCTCATGAGTGAGACAGACACCGATTCAAATCTCAACTCCACTACTTACCACAGTGTTACCTCAGGCAAGTTACTTAACTTCTCTGTGCCTCAGTTTCCCTGTCTGTGAAATGATGTCAGTGATAGCATCTATCTCATATGGTGGCTGCGAAGATTGATTTTAAATGATATCAGGCAAAGTCTGTACAGCCCACAATATGTAAGTTGTTATATGTATTTTTAGGGTGGTGATTCCTGAGGGCAGACCGGATCTTAGTCGTCTCTTTGGAGTATGCAGTCGGAGACTGATAAATGCTTGCTGAGTTGAGTTGCCTGAACTGAACGGAGGGCTCAAGCCAAGCAGCTCCCCCACCCGCCTGCCGGGGGGTGGAAGGGGCGCTGCCTTACTTCCAGGCTGCAGGTTGGAACGGGTTAAGCCCCCAGACAGCTACAATACCCAAGCCCCGCTCAGCGATCGACGAGGCAAGAGCTTTACCTTAATATTGCAGTTGTCATCAAGCAGTATATTTTCCAGCTTCAAGTCCCGGTGGACCACACCATTCTGAAATGAGAAGACAGGGAAGGGATTAAATGGGAGCGTCTGGGATGAGGGAGCGAGAAAGAGGGAGGAGGAGGGTGCGCAAAGGGAAGCGTCTGACAGACGGAAAGAAATGCGCCAGCCCGGTGGTCTTCGCCTCCATCCTTCAGGGCTGCTCCAACTGTCAGGACGCTGCCCGCCAGCGACTAGGGACCAGCGACAGGAGAGCATTAGTCACTTGCTGTGCGGTGAAGGGAAAAATGACTGGAATCCATTCTCCCCCAGAGCCTGTAAAACAGCAGGGGGATTCTTGGTTGGAATGTAATTCCACTGTGTGAAAGCAATATAGTCCCAGTCAGCGGCAAACAATGTCTGTCTATGACGTGATTCCCAAGGAAGAAGCCGCTTGCTCGGCTGGGGCCTCGGAATGTGGGGCTCATAGGTCTTGCTTATCTGTCTGTCTGTCTGCCGGCTTGCCTCCTCTATGCTGGAAAGGGGACTGGCCCATCTATTCTGACTCATGAAACAGATCCAGAACTGTCCAGAGGATAACCTGGGGGCAGAGGGTGAGTGGTGTGAGGGTGGGACCACCAAGGCCATTTCCGAAGCCCGGGGAGGCAGGACTCTGAAAGTGCCTCTCAGCCGGGCAGGGCTTGGTGCGGGGTGAAAGGTGAGGAGTGGTGCGGGCTGCAGAGCACAGAGCCACTGGCCGGACCAAAACAGGGTGCTGTCTCAGTGTGACCTTTCCATTTAGGCAAACACTGGTAAGGCTGGAGGCTGAGCTGCAGTGAGCAGAGAGCCAGCAGAAGGGGGAAAGGAGGCTCCAAACAACAAGCCATTTGGTTTACACAGCAATACTGGTGTACTAGATTGCTTTAAAACCCAATTATCTTTTTATGGGGGGAGGGGCATGGGAAGACAGGTGGGACTGAAAGAAGCAGCTCTTTGGAGATAAGTGGATAAATAGCTGGAAGGAGGTTTTAAGCATCGTTCGGTGTAAATTACGTTTGCAATTAAAACTGTTCTTTTTATATAAGGGGGGATAGCTCCAGAGATTGACACCTTATCAGTGGGCTCTACTTTGGAATCTGTGCTCCTGAGAGTGACAGAGTTGGACTCAAATAAGTCCTCCCTGCACATGGTCCATCAGTCCCTTCTATTCAAACCTGTATGTGGTGCTGGAGTTTGAAGGTGTACTTCCAGAGACTGGAGCCTCTGGCCTGCCCATGTGCCAGCTGTGCCTGGAATCTCGGTGGAGCTGCAACTCCTACCCTACAGCTCAATGGACTCACCCAAGTCACCTGGTGAGGAGACGATGATGGACAATGGCCATCCCAGGGAATGGAGAGAGCCTGCAGGCAGGCAGGATAATCCCATCCATCGTATCCATGGGATATAGGGCCCCTCTCACTTGGAGGTGGAGTGGACATCACCATCCCAGACACCTCAGGAGTGGGGGAAGAGCTATGGACTAGAGTGGACTTAATGGTATTCTGTTGTAGACATATTGTGATCAAGCAATGGAAGAAATTACAACGTTGATGTGGAGCCAGTGACCACTGGATGCTTTTGGGGCAGGGAGAGGGAAAAGCAATTGTAATACAGGGGCTTTTTTGGGACTTGGGAATTATCCTGACTGACATTACGATGACACATACAGGCCATTTTACATCAGCATATAACACGCAGAACTGTGTGGGAGAGAGTGTGGTCTACAATGTGAACTATGGTCCATGCTTAGTGGCAAAGCCCCAGGATGTGTATACCCATTGCAGGTGATGTGCCACACTAATGAAAGATGTTTATGTGGGAGGTTATGGGAGGTGGGGGAGGTGGGGAACCTGGGAATCCCTGTAATTTTTGTGTAACATTTATGTAATCTAAGCACCTTTTAAAATATATATATTTAAAAAAACTGTTCTTTTGAGCAAACCAACTGACTAGAAATCCTTCGTATTCACTCAAGGTTTCTCTAGTGCAGAATCTGCATGTTTATCCTCGGTTCTTTACTGTTTATTTTCCTTTCCGTGTGACAGTTCCCACTAGTTCCCAAAGCACTGATTGAAGAGAGAGATGAAAACATGGATTCCCACCACTCGTTTTCTAACCCAAGCCTTCAAGGATATGTTTTAAATTCAGAAATGCACAAACCAAACTATCCTCTGGGAGGAATGATAAGGAATACAAGGCACCTGGCCTTGTTAGTTTTAAATATTGGGAGCAGTTTGGCTTACATTTTTGCATTCTTGGTTTTCAAAAAGGCCCGTTCATACAGAACCCAAACGTTCACACACTTCAAATAATGAGAATATGGTCTACAGTGCTTGACAATGACACTTGATGATAAAATACGTATTACACAACCTGAATCATCAGTGCCTTTTGAGTCATCACAGAAGAGTCAAATGATGTTCACATAGGTTAAGGGTTTTGAATAATACATAGTCTTGGAATTACTGGCAATAATTATGGAGCCACTCTCAACCAGGATTTAAGTACCAGAATGCCCCATGTTGGAATCATCTGTATGAAGAAATTGACTCTATTTTGGATGCCATGTTGGATTCAAGATACTACTGTCCTCAAGATGAACGACTTGGGGAAAAGTCTGAATGAGATAAAAAATAATGGCTAAAATGATTACTAACAATAATGACCATTGTTATGGCTGTGCATTTAATTTCCTTCTCCAGAGACCAGGGTAGCTATGCTGTGACTATATTATGAGCACATTCCATAAGGTGCGTTGCAGTAAAATGTATGTGTATGTAGGTAAACTATGCATGTGGCACCTATGCAAGGAAAGGTACAAAGAGCATACAAAGGCTCAGACCCTTTGATCCAGTAATTCCCTTTCTGAAACCTCTCAAGTAAATGATTCAAATGAGAGGAAAAGATTTATGTATAAAGATGTTGATTGCTATTTCGAATAACCAGAAATTGGAAACAGCCTAATGTCCAACAATCACAACACAATAACATAATCTCTAAAGAAAATTTGTAATAACACAGGAAAACTTTAGATTCAAATACTAAGTGAAAAGAGCAAGACATAAATATGTAGAAATAAATGCAATGCGTTACTCTGGAATTGGATTCTGGAACAGAACAGGATCATTTGTGGAAAACCTGGTGAAATCCAACTAAAATCTGAAGTCTCATTAATAGTAATGTACCGAGGTCGGTGTTTTGGTTTTGAAAAATGTGCCATAGTAACGTAAGATGGTACCATTAGAGGAAACTGGGGAATTGGTAGGGATATGGGAACTCTCTGTACTTTCCCTTAAGTCTAAAATCATTCAAAATAAAAAGTTGAAATTAAAAATGAATACAAGAAAGAGGAGGAGGAAGCCAGGAAGGAAACAAGCAAAAACGTCAATAGTGGGTTATCCCTAGGTTCAGGAATGATGGGTCACGGCAGCGTTCTTCCTTCGATGTTATAAATCCTCTCTACATACTACAATGGACAAGTATCACTTTTACAATACAAACGGATTCATGCCGTGCCATGAAAACCACCTGCAGCCAAAGCCG
Organism: Cabassous unicinctus; assembly: GCA_029593785.1. Lineage (NCBI taxonomy): Eukaryota > Metazoa > Chordata > Mammalia > Cingulata > Chlamyphoridae > Cabassous > Cabassous unicinctus. The sequence continues at coordinate 18,498 of JAQZBX010007250.1, read as the reverse complement.
CTGGCCCGTCTGTCCCCTACCTTGTGACAATAATGCACAGCAGAGACAATCTGTCTGAAGAAGTGTCTGGTCTCCCTCTCGCTGAGGCGTCTCCGCTCGCTGATGTAATCGTACAGCTCCCCTTTGCTCGCATACTCCATGATGATCACAATCTTATCTTTGTTCTCAAACACTGTGGGGAGAAACAGCAATAAACAAATACCCAACCAATTTCCCAACCAGCTCACTTGTGACCACAGAGAGTGCGCGTGAGGACGACGGAGATGTCGCCGAGCAGGGAGCAAACAGCTACCAGCCAGGACACAAACCAGGCCATTCAACGGCAGGAGGGGCTGGACAAGCTTTCCAGCCAGGTGGGCAGTGATGCCGATATTTTTGTGATGGACACGCCTTCGTGGCATTATGGGAAACGTGGCTAATCTGAGGACCCGCTCCTTTTACCAGGAGCATTTCTCCTAACCCCTTCCCACCAGAAGAACTCTCCTTAGATGGGAAACTTGACCACTTCATAACCATTTGATGTGGGCCAGGTCCTCCGACAAGCAAAGCTACTTTGACCCCAATAGGGAATGACTGATCGTGTCTCCTCTTTGCTCATAACCTTTGAGACTGCCCATCTCACTCCAAATAAGACCTGAAGCTCCTCCCATGGCCCACAGAGTCCTAGACAGTCCTCAGATGCCTCTGAGCACTGTGACTCATCTACTCTGTGTCTGTCTGTATTTTGTCTCCCCCACTAGAATGTAAATGCGGGATGTGGTCCATTCCATTAAATGATGTATCCCCAGCACCAAGAAGAGTACATGGCATACAGTAAGGACTCAATTAATAGTTATTAAATGAATGAACTCCAAACTGAATAAACACACTTTGTACAGTAATAGTAAATAATTATATAGCACCTACTATGCATCAGGCTCATGTAAGATTTTGTTTTGTTTTGTTTTTTAAGGCGGTACCAGGGAATGAACCCAGGACCTCGTACATAGGGAGCAGGCACTCAACCACTGAGCTACATGCACTCCCCAAAGAGAGTTGGTTTTTTCATTTGTTTGTTTGTTTGCTTTTAGGAGGTACCGGGGATCAAACACGGGACCTCGTACATGAGAAGTAGGCACTCAACTACTTGCGCTACATCCACTCCCTTCATGTAAGATTTTGAGTAGCTTACATGTACTAATTCATTTAAACTCTACAACAAACTATGAGGGAAATATTCCTAATTTTACCATTTGACAGATGAGGAAACCGAGGTATAAAGAAGTTAAGATACTTGCACAGCCTGTAATCAGATTCAAATCTAGGCAGCTTGGCTCCAGAGACAAGCACTTAACCACTAGACTAGAAAACTTCTCCAAGAGCTGGCTGAAATCAGCTTCTCCTTAGCTTCATGGGTGGATGGGGGCAGTGTCATGCCAGGAGGCCCTCACTGCCGTCACCTCAAGTTGGTTTCTCTGCCTCCAGCCTCAGCCTCTCCAAGTCTGACACACCCATGGAAATCATTTTCTAAAATGCCTGCAACTTTTAAATGGTTCTCTCGCCCCAGCCCTGATACTCTCTAGCAGTGATGTTCGAACTCTTCTCTGCTAAGTCCTTGGGGTTCCAGGCAGATGCCCAGGGGCCGATGCGTGGGGGTGGAGGGAGAGAGGGCCAAGGTAAGGCTCCAGGTCCTCAGTGCCACTTCCACCAAAGTCATTACATTTTTACACTTTGGGCTTCACATAAGATGTCCTGTGAGCAAAGACCATATAAATACCGGTTTTGAAATCTATCACCCCCAAAGGGATACAGTACAAGAACCTTTGTAGGGTACCAAAGACTCTGCCTGAAGAACCCCTGCCTACCCCCTCCATCTCATCAGCTTCTACCTTCCCCCTTAGGTCCTCTCTGCCCACCAATGTTTGCAGTTTCTCACAATCACACACACAGACACACAAACCCACACATACGCACACACACTGCTGTTTCTCAACTCTGTACCCTTCACACCTGTTCTTCCTTCTGACTTTACCCCTGCCTGTCTTACCTGCCAGGGAAACTCCAACTTATCAGTCAAGATTGTACTTCAAAGCCTTCCTCATTGCCTCCTGTCTGCCTCTCACTGTACTAATGGATACCAACATCATAACATTTTCAAACTGCACAGTATTTATTTGTTGGTTTATACATCCGCTTCCTCTGCCTGACCAGCAAGCTCAAGGAGAAGTGCTAAAAACTTTAGTTTTGGAATCAGACACACCTAATTAGGGATCTTGGATCTGCCTCTTACTTGCTGTGTAACTGGGGCAGTTGCTTGCCCTTTCTGTGCCTCAGTTCAGTTAACTACGATATGCAAATAACATTAGTAACTACTTCCTAGAACTGTTGGGAGAAGTTATTGATATCAGGTGTGTTAAATGCTTAGCACGAGGCCTGAGCTTACAGCCCACAGTCAATCAGGTTAACTATTATTGTTGGTATCAAAATTAGTGGACCCTCAGGGTCTAGCACCAAGCCAGACACACTCAATGAGGAACTGAGTGTGTCAAATGGAACCTGCCCCAGTCCTGGGTCCCCTATCTGTCCACATCTTGTCACTGGCTGCTAGAAGCTCAGACCTCTCCAGCTCCTTTTTGGATTCTTCAAGTCCAGCCAAACCTCTACGATAAAATAAGGGGGAAGGAGGAGGGTGGGGAGAGGGCGAGAACAGCCAGATAGAATTGGCCGCTCCACGTCTGCTGGCCACGGCATACCCTGCAGCGTCAGCTCCTGCCAGGGATCTCAGCCTGTGTGCACTTTTCATTAAGAATAAACTTTAGAAACTGGAAGAGCTGCCTCTGAGATGGCTCAGGTTCCAAAAATGATAAGACTTATGTGCCCTGGAGAGGGCAGAGGGTTTTCTAATTCTAAAAAATGGGGGAAGAAGGAAAGAGGAAAGCACTTGGACAGGTAAATAAATAAGGAGCCTCACAAACCAAAGGGTCTGGTGCATTCTTAAAGGAGATCCAAACTGCTGGTCAAGTCCATGACTATTAGAAGGTGTGGGTCACTTGCCTAATGCAGACAAAAGAGGCAGGATTCTAACCTTTCCAACTGGCTCACTTGGCACCAAGGAGACATAAATGCAATTCAGTTCAACAGAGTTCAATGTGTCAACGCAGCCGCCATGCTTAAATCCTATTGGTCCTACCCCTACCATATATCCCAAATGTGTCCATTTGTCTCACTTCCCCAGCCACCCCTTACACAGTATCCTCCTCAGTGAGGTCCTGGTTTTTGCTCCTGCCTACCCCCTACTACTGATTACCTTTGGAGGGAGGTGGGGAACCATTCCAAATACACATTCCATGGGGCACTAGTCTTGCAAGACATGCCATAGAAAAAGGGATTTCATGGTCAAACACAGGTTTAAGATTTGAAAAATGCTAATACTCCAACACCCATCTTGGAAAGTCTGGTTTCTTTAACTCAGAGCTTTGCAGGTTTGGCCATTTCAATATTCCTACTAACATCCAGAGGGACTAATGTTCCCAGGAACCAGTTTGGGAAACACTGGATGAATGAAACGATATCTAAGTGTTAAAATCAACCCCTCACTGTTACAGGCAGAGCTGGTGGACAGCAGGTCACAGCACCATCCAAGTGGCCAGGCCTGGCTCAGGGATACCATCGTCCCCCCACCCCCCCACCCTTCACCCCTGCCCTAGGAAGCTGCCCAAGTCTTGAAGTCAAGGCCATGATTATACCCCTAGATTAGCTAAATTTGAACAACAGTTCTGGATTTGGGGCTTCCATAATTCATCAAGGAGGGCTTGTGATGTTATACATGAAGCCTCTTGAGTCCTTTCTTAATAATAGCAGCATTTATTGAAAGCCTACTATGTGCTAGGCACTGTGCTAACAAGCATTTTGCATGAATCATCTCATTTAATCCACATGACACCCTATGGCCTTGGTTCTAAGGATAACCTCGTTTTGCAGATAAGAGTACAGTGAGGTTAAATAACTATCAGCAGCTAGAGAGTAAGTACAAAACAGAACTGGGATGGGACCAGGCAGTCCAAACGCAGACTCTGTGCTCTTAGCCACTAGACTATTATTCACATATCTTAACCTCCCTAAACCTCAGTCTCCTTCTCAAATGAGGCCAATAACAATACACCCACCTGGTTGCTGGGAGGGGATTCAGTGAGCTCAGGGGTCTCACGTGCAGCTGGGTGTCTCGGCAAGTGCACAATAAATGGAAGCTATTCTCATGACTTCATCTGCCTCTTAGGCAGCTCTGGCAAAACAAAAACCTAAGACTTTCCTCTCTCTTTAAAACATGTAGCTGCTACAGAATCACAGGATTTTCGCTCAGGAAGGGACCTTGGAGATCATCTATTATTTTTCCAGAATAGTCTAGGATTTATAATGTATAACCATAAGTCCTTGGGAATTCGTACTGAAGAATAACCAACTTCCGCACCCTTGGCCCAAGGCTTCTTGCCTGCAGTAAGCTCACTATCACGGAGGTGATAGGAACACTTGCAGCCATTCTTCTGGCAAAAAGGGCCACTTCCCTTGGGCACTTTCACGGCTGGTTATTTATAAGCCCAGAAATCTTGTCTGTGTTTATGTTATTAGTCACTAAGCAAAAGCTTATTTTCCAGCAGTTGGGAAGGGTTTCCTTTCTGAAAAAAATGAAAGCGTGTGCCTCTTGGCCAGACAATTTTACCCAGAAGCCCGATGATTCCAGAATGGTAAGGAAAACTATGCCCCTTGACGCGCCAGGCCTACCAGGAAAACGCAAACCCTGAACAGAAATTTTGCTCTGCTTGAGTCAGCCCACAGCGCTGGGGGCGTGTCCATCTGGTGCAGAGCTTGGTTTTCAGTATAATGACAAGTTTTCATAAAGCACCTACCCATGCGGCTGGCCCTGCAGATGCTAGGTGAAGCTGGGAATAAAAGATGGCCCAGGTAGAAGAGTGAGTAAGGGCACGGGGGCAGAACCAGGAGAACTGCAAACAGTTGGCGGGTGTCAGGGAATATAAAACAGGGAAGGAAGGGACAGGCTATGGATGAAACACAGAAGCCTTGAACGCCCATAAGAGCTTTGGGGAAGTCAGACGCCGGGACAAGCACTGCCAGGAACAATAAAAGATGGAAATGAGGAGCAGGGTATCATCCCCAATCCTGGACCTATGGAACAGTTCAAGGCTCACTTCTTCCTGGGAGCCTTTCCAGAGAGCGATTGCTCCTTCCTTAGATGGCTTCCAATAATAAAGGTTAACCTTTATTGAGTAATTACTGCATGCCATGAATGATCACCCTTAATCCTCATAACAAGTCTAAGAGGGAAGGACTAATATGATCCCTACTTCATAAATAGGACACCAGCACCCCAATCGAGAAACAGATTACCAGCACCCCACAAGCACCTCCACATCCTCATTCTGTCTCTCACCTTCTTCCCAAGGATAACCTATTATAAACCAATATCATAAATCCGTTTTGCCCATTTTTAATTTTATAAAAACGGAATCATGCAGTCTATGTTCATTTGGGTCTGGCTTCATCAGCTCAACATGATGTGTGTGAGAATGTTCCACGTACTTAAAGATTGTGCATTCTCACTGCTCTAGAGTCCTCCATCGTGTGAAAGTACCATGGTTTACTTATCCATTCTACTGCCAATGGACATTTGGGTTGTTCCAGTCAGGAGCCATTATGAATAGTTCTGCTGTTGAACATTCTTAACCATTCTTTTGATGAGCATCTACACGCTATGTACCCAATAAGGATTCGATCACAAATTGGTGTTGACCCTAAAGCCACAAGTGACCTCGCCTTCTTCCCTCACCCACTTCCTCTCTTTGCATAATTCTCAATAAAGGCTGTCTTTCTTTAAATAGAACCAATACCACCGTCTTTTCTGAAAATGTTTTCATATTAGCTATCTGAAGGACTTATCCAAGCATTTTGCTTTGTAAAGGGAATGCAAAAGCAGCCTAAGACACATTCTTTGCCCTTGAGGAATTGCTATCCAGTTGGATACAACTAATGCTTGCAAAATAATTCAAGTGCTAACCTGTATGGTACGGACTTTAAGTACTTAGATGATTAGCTAGAAAGACTGGTGAGGTGAGATTGAATGGACCTGAAAAGATTCCTAGAGAAAACAGGCATTGAAGTGAACTTTCAAAAATGAGTTGTGTTTTGCTTTGGTTTTACCATTGTTTTAGCATATCCTAAAATATCCAAACTCTGAGTTTTCTTCCACTGTTCTACAGAATGGCCTTCTCCCCAGATAGCAACTTGAATTATTTTACTTGTTTTCTGTTTATTTTCCATTTCAAGGGAGAGTGTGGATTGGTTGCTATAGCAACAGTTACTTCTCCACATTAACTCTGAATTTCATCAGATGTTCAGTTTGATAGTCCAATTCTGCCTTCTGATTGTCTGGCTTTCACAACCTTACTAATTACCCAACTCCTAATGATTCCCTCCTGCTGCCCTGGAGGTTAATAACACAACTTGTATAACTTGAGAAAATGCCTATTATAAAAACAATGCTCTGGCCTGAGCGAAACACCGATGAGTGAGGAAACCTCGGGGTTTTAACCACCCACTGGCCAGTTTGGGAGCCATTCAGGAGAAAAGTGGGCTGAAGGGGAATCATTTACAGGAGGCTGCATGAAGAGCTGGTAATAAAAACTGGAGGAGATCTTTCTGTGGGACAAGGCCCTCTGGGTCACATGTAACTTCGAGGGAGGAAGGCTTAGTTTGTTGGTTTTAAGCAAAAAGGCCAACGGCTTAGGAGTGGCTCAGTCAGAATTCTCCCCATGCCTTTGCCTTCCATCAAGCCCATCTCCTAAATTAGTTCCAGGATGCAGCCATTCCTCCCGCCCTCCTGCCTCCCCACGTGGCAGCATTTTATTACTCTCCCAAGGGCCCCACGCAGAAGTACCTTAGCCCTCCTAAGCAGTGCTCTGTTATCAAAGGTCAGTCGGATCCTCACAGAAAGTGAGCTTATTTTTCATTTCATAAATGGAGTATTCCTTCTTTTAAAAGAATTGTTTGTGACCTAATTAGATCATTTAGTCAATACAAGACTCATTCTTCAAAAGTTTCCTCCCAAAAACTAAATTCCAAACACTTCATGGGCTCATGACTTCATAAACTGGCCCTCTGATCCTTTGAGTCTGAAAGCCCATTACGGGTAAGAAAATTAAATTGGACTGGCAGCTCTCCTTCCGTTCATGAGTTGTTCAGAGTTAAACCAATGTGCTCTCTGGTTTGGACAATGAAAGGTTTTTCAGTTCACTGGTTGCTGTTTTTTCTTAAACCAAAACTCTCTGGAGGTTGGTCGGCATGCCCAAGAAGAGCCAAAGCCAACCAGACCACCCACTGCCGGTAGTGGACTCCATGCCAGGCAGAAGAAATGGCAAGAAAATATAAATGCTACCTGCAGAAGGTGTGGGATGCAGAAGGCTTTCCAAGAACCATTCATTCCTGGTAAGATGATTATTGCCATTTGGAAGCCCATATCAAACCCTAGGGAGACAGGGGCCACGGCCAAGATAGAGGAGCTGTGTGGGAGAGGAGGATCAAGGGCATTCATGGGTCCAGCCACTGAACACCACCTTAATTCCCTGAGGAAACCAACCTGTGTGCTGAGGTAGGAATGGGCCCCATTAGCCATCACCACATACTCATCCTTGTGCCCCACAGTCTCCCTATCATTCTTCAACTGCTCTGTCTCAGCTTTTTCCCCACTCACACAATCTTGAATCTGAAGAAGCTCATACAACTGGTTGGAATCTTTCAGAACCACCCCAGGCTAATGCTAAGACTCTTGTACTTAACCTGGTAAGTTTATCAAAATAGCATGCTCCCTCCAATTCAGGTAGTGAGGTAGGGAGAAATTCCTCTGTGAAGACAGCTGTAGTCTTCCTCTCCCGAAACAACCCCGTCCTCAGAGGGCTTTGCTACAGGAGCTCGCCTCACCCTCACCACCTACTCAGGGTGAAAAATCCAGGCCTGTGGTTATGACACTTCCGGTTCCAGCCACTGCTTGACCCACCACATATGGCTCGGCCACTCTGAGAAGTGTCTTGTCAACTCTAAATTTAGTCTGCCTCATTGGGCAACATAGTGGAGTGGTTAAGACGCTGACTCCCGGAGCCAAGCTGCGTGGGTTCAAATCCAGGCTCTGCCACTTACCAGCCAGAGTGTCCTTGGCAAACTACTTAACCTTTCTATGCCTCTGTTTCATCATTTGTAAAATGAAGCTCCTAGCTTATATCTTCATTATGAAGATTATTAGGGTAGTACCCGGCACACAGCAGTACTCCAGTAAGTGCTAGATGTTACTGGGCAGCAAGTCTTAGCTTAAAGAAAGGAAAACAATTAAAGACATGCCTGGATCAAGTCCAGGATTATGGAAATGAAAATTTGTCTATTATTGGCAGAATCTGCACCTGAGATCACATTTGTACCCTTGAAGTATGTTTGTATGATTGTTAGGGGTGGGGAGGGGCTGTGGAAGAGAGATGGAGGAGACAGTGAAACTAATACTCAGAGACATCAAAGGGCTGAGACAGAGTCACCCACAGCAAGCAGCAAGCCTAGCTCTCCTGACGGGTTGCTCGATGCCTGACATAGCTGTGGTCCATTCTTCTTTCCCCAGTGGTGTTTCAAATCACTGTCGTCTCAAAGCCGTAGCTACCAGATGAACCTGCTACCAGAAGCATGGGGTGGGGGGAGAAACGCAAGTTTCCTCAATCAAAGAAACCCAGGCTCTGCAGGCTAGAAGTCACTGTTCACCTAACAGAAACCCCCTTTCAATATCTAAATGATTATCGTAGAGGCCTCTCACCCATGTTCTTTGAGACTTCCTAAATCCAAGCTGTTGGTTGCCTAAGCAAATTAGAGTCATCCCAGTTAATTTCAAATGATAATATATTAAATTGAAATAGTTTCATTTTTATTCTTTAAAATTTAGCTCAACTTGATAACTGTATTTAAGGTGGTTACATAAGTGAATATCCTTGTTCTTCGGAAATACACATGCAAGTGTTAAGTTTTCAAGCAGCATGTATACAACTAAAATCAAATGTTTAGGAAATACAGATAGATGGATGAGATAGGATAGATAGACAGATAGATAGATAGATAGATAGATAGATAGATAGATGGATGATGGGGGAGAGAGAAAGATTGATTAAAACATAAAAAAGATGGTGGAGCTGAGTACCTGAGGAGGTGGGGGTGGGTTGGAGTTCTCTGTATGGGGTTTGTATTATTTTTACAACTGTCCTGTAAATTTGAAATTATTTCAAAATAAAAAGTTTACCAAAAAAAGGCTGTGAGCTGCATCTTTGGTTCGTCCCGTGAAGGTAAATTCCCCAGTGTTGTAGGTATAGAGCCTGCAGAGGAACCACTGTTGATATTAAGAAATAACTTAGCCAATAAAATGCAGTTTCAAAGGGGAAAAAAAATAGCTTCAAGTGTAAGCGGTATTATTTAAGGCACTTGCAAATACTGAATTCCAGGAAACCCAAGGGTGAGGCAGGAGAGCCAGGGAGTAGCATTAGTTTTCAGTTGTTTTATTTCTAATCTCCAGCCTTTAGAAAAATGGCTTGGGTGTAATTAAACGAAAACAATGAAAATAATACACTTTAAGGTCAAATAGCTAACTTAATAGGAAACTCATTAAAAACGTGGCCGGCAGATGCACAGCTGAAGGGCTCTTTCAGATGATTACAAGTGAAGAAACTCTGATGCTGTGTTCTTAACAGGGGCGAGCCCGTCACTTGGATCCAGTCTGCAGGGACTTCATGTGGAACAAGTGCATCTGGGCAGCAAAGGGAGTGTATTAAAATGCTCAACAGTTCTCCATGGGTCCAAAAGAGTAAACACAAGCATAATACACCACTTTGCCAAGTTCAGCAAACTGTTTCATGGGGCTCTGAGTCTTGATGAGGGCAGCAACCAAGGGTAGCTAACTAAGTAAATCCAAGCCCAAAGGTATCACCCAGCATGCACTGGTGATGGCTGCCGGACACATGTTGGTTTCTAAAATTCACTGATGACAAATGATCAGACCAAGACAAGTTTCTAGGGCAGGGCTCCTTTCCTCTTGGTTGCAGACCTGAGCCTAATCAATTAAATCGGAATCTCTAGGGATGAGACCCAGGCATCAGGATTTTTTACAAAATCCCCATGAGATTCTAATGTGCTTCCAGCATTGAGATTCATGGATCTAGACAACCTGGCCTTCTCTCTACCATCTCCCAGTAGAAGTTTCTCTCATTAGTCCCTAAACATCCACCTTAGGAATAATTGCTACCATTTACTGAGCATCTACCCATCACTGTCCTTAGCAAATTTATTACCTCATTTAATCCTCTCACTCTTATCTGTGAAGTAGCTAGCTATTGGCCCCATTTTACAGATAAGGAAACTAAGCCTCAAAGAGATAAAGGTCACTGACCTAAAGTCCCATAGTAACTGGCAGAATCAGCATTCAAACCTAAGCCATTATAATTAGCAGTCCCTTTTGGACTATAAATTATATAGTTAACCTACTAGAAGAGTTGCCTGGAATATAATAAGTGCTCAATAAATTTTTGTAAAATGAATGATGAATGTATGAATGCCTATGTAAGCAAATGAATGAACGAGAACAGTGGGTGACATTAATGACACTGACCTTGTTAGATCAATTCAGCTCTCCCCCGCCTTCAAAAGGGCCCCAATCAGGACCTGCTTCCAAGTCTGCCTGAGAATCCTGGATTAGGTCATTTGAGCCGGAGAAGAAAAATGTAAACTGCTTCCACTGTAGGTATCTCCAAATAATTGGTGCTAGAAATGGGGTGTCTGCTTCCTTTCTGGACCCCCTGAGGAGGGCTTTCTCTTTACGTGGTTCCCAAGCCCAAGGGGACTTGTTATTACACAGGTGCCTGGGTGCCCCAGCTTTGGATTCAGTAGGTCCGGGTTGGAATCCAGGTGGAGCTGCTTCTGCTGAGGATGGCTGCTCATCAAACGCATTATTAGACCGTTTGTTAGGGTCCCACTAGCCTCGTGTCAAGGACAAGAGTGCATTTTCCAGGGGTGGGGAGTGGGGCAGCAACAGCTTCTGACTCCAGAACCTCTGCTGTACTCTATGGAAACATCTTGTCAAAAGTCCCACTGTCCCTTGCCACAAATGCTGGGTGGGGTGGGGGAGGTGGGGGGAGGCAGGAAGGTGGAATGCATGCAGTGCACAATACTGGCATTTCCACAAAGCCCACCTCTTGATTTCTCATTTGGCTGGATTTCTAGAGCAGTCATTTCACCAAGAGGCAAGCAAGATATGCCCTTCCAGAAGCATCTATCAGAATCCCAGGAGGCACAGGTAGCTTTGAAAAGCATTTTATACTGTAGATTTCTAGGAAGATGGGGAACCTTGAACTGATGGTCAACTCACCCAAAGTGTCTTGATGGTAGGGATTCAAAGAGTATTCAAGAATATGGACTCTTTTACTTGTCTCATGGGCAGCAGGTAAGAAAGGGTTAACGGCTTGAGATTCACCTGCTTATCAAAAGGAGGGATTTTTGTCTGTTTTGTCTTTAAGTTTGAGAAACTCTTCCAAAGGTGAGCACTCATAGCTGACAAATGCCTCCAATTAGGCTTCCCACTTGGTCCCGGAGAGCAGGATCATACTTGACCTAAGACAGGAGGGATGAAAGGGCTTGCCAGTTCTATGCATACCACAGAGGGCCAACTTCCAGGTGTAATCTTGCATGGCCAGGAAGAGAGATTTCCATGAAAGAAAACTAGGGGCATAGAAGGGAAGGCACAGGCCCCATCTCCCCCACCGTTGCACTTTCACATGCAGGAATTTTACCAGATGGCATGCTGAGATTCCCTAAAGTGTTGTGCAGCAAGATGTTTCCCAGACTGGGTCTCCTCGGCTTTCAAAGGGGAAATGGGAGCGGGACAACTTGCCTTTGATGTTTGAACTCGGGTCCTGAAATCAGAACCTCAGGCAAAAACAGTTTTTATCTCTTCCATCCTAGGCAACCACGTTGAAAGCTCTAGCGGGCACTTCCTTTTCAGATGTTCTTTCCATATTGTCAATTACCTCCCTGCTGAGAGAATGGAATTCCTTTGACTGGAAACCCGGTTCCATCTCACCTCAGAGATGGTGCCAAAGATTTCTTCCTCTTTTCTTTCTTGATTAGATTAGGCTGCCCTTAGCATCACTCACTACAAGGTGTGCTTCTATCCTCTTTTATTTACTTAGCATTAGAAACCAGTTACGGTTTGTGTTTACTCAGAGTTGACAAATTTGAGGGTTAATCACTTTCACCCGGGAGCCGACATGAGAGTAACCCCAGGGTCTGGTTTGAGAAAGACACATTAGAGAGGGATTCTTTTTGAGATTTGGTGACCAGCAGAGTTGATTCAGTGAAGTGGCAGAGCTTATGGGCCCGTGGGCATCATAGAGTACACATAAATAACTTACATTTCCATGGTGTTCTGCAGCTTGGAAAATATTGATCTAAGGAGTTTGCCAGATTTGGGCCATAAGCTTTTTTCTGAGCTGTTGGCAAAAATATTTTCTAAACCACCTACAAAGCTGGGATTTAATGCCCTCACATATAGAAGGCAGCGACCTCTGGGAAATTCTGGGAGAAATTCTCCTTCTCACAGGATGGAGGACCATGCTTGCCTCCAGTTAGGGGTCCCTGCAGGCCACCAAATAATCCAGCTAGTATTAGGAGCACCCACTTCAGAGTGTCACTGCCTGGGTCCGACTCTCAGAACCACTAATTACTAGTCGGTGTGACCTCAGAAAATGTTCTTAGCCTCTAAGCCGAACTCTCCTTATCATAAAAATAGGATGTTAGGAGTACATGCTTCATAGACATGAGAATGAAATGATACATTCACACCTCCTGGCACATGGTAAACAGTAACTCCTGCTATTACTAGTATTATTTTAAAATGTAAACCAAAAGGTGCTACTTCCCTTCTCAAAACCAGTGGCTTCCAGTCACTCCCGGTGTAAAATCCACACTCCTCCCTTTAGCCAAGGCCTAAAGACTGGCTCTCTCCAACCTCCTCTCTCCTGCCCCTCTCCTTATCACTCACTCCCTCGACCTCACACCAACATAAGCTTCCACAAGCTCCTTCCCTCCTCTGAGCATTTGCACCTGCTGTTCCCACAACCTGGACCACCCAGCTAGCTCTTCCCAGGGCTCATGCCTCACTGCATTCAGGCCTCAGCTCAAAAGTCACCTAGGCAGTGAGAAAGGCCCTCCTGACCACCCTGTCAGCTCACTTCTTGTCTCCTCTTGCCAGAGTCCAAAGCTCAGTGTTCCTTAACATAGCTCGGGGTTATGCATATTATTTACTGCTTTGTCACGTAGCTGCTGCTGCCACTGCTGCCTCGAGGTTTTTTTTTTTAATCATAAAAGTCTCTGCTGAAGAAGAAATTATAAAATTCTTTAATAGGTCCTATTCAAGTGGCTAATGTCCAAAAAGCCACTTAGGTGCCGAAGCATTAATTTTTCACTAATCAAATTAATGCAATTTCTGGACTCAGCTGAGACTGCTATGGGCCTATCAAACAACCAATCAGCTTCAGAGAGAAGCTTCCCCTTTTTCGCTGTAGATGGCAGAGAGACCAGCCTATTAAGCCACAGACTCAGATTCTGCCACAACCGAGCAGCAATGTCAGGGCAGAGAAGGCCAAGCACGAGAGGATGCTGAGGGACTGAAGATGGGCTGCAGAGATGAGAAAAGCAAGAAATAAAATCAGAAATAAAGGGCTGAGGCCTGGCAGGGGGAAAAACCAATGGGGTCGGGAGGCCTGCGTGCTAGGGACACCAATGAGCTCTGGTACCCAACAAGTCATTCACCTTCCAGAGCCTCAGTTTCCACAACTGCAAAATGGGAACACCTGCCCAGCCTACCCCAAAGGTTTACTGTGGGGATCAAATGAGGCCAGATGTGCTAGAGGGCTTGGTAAATTCTAAAGGGTTCCACAGAAGACATCGGGATTTCTCATCTTACTCTCAGAGCCAGGCCTTGGGGCCCTGGGCAGTGAGGCAAGATAAAATCCTGGGACCTGGGGGTTGTGAAGTCACAGTTAGAGGTGTAAGAGCTGGAATAGAGCCTTGGCGATCTCCCACTCCTAAGCCCTTGGGAAGGGAGGGAAGCTGCCTCCTCCACAGTTATTTAGTGGATGTGGGAGAAACAGAACTTGCGTGGGAGAAGGGAAAGGGAACAGAACAGAAACTGGATTTCTCTAAGAAATTAAAAGAAAAGGCCACATTTAAGTCCCTAGGAGTTTTCTGCTTTAAAAACAATACATTTTATTTGTATGGTATCCTGCTGCCATAAAACAATTTAAGGTAGCTGGGTTTTTAACCTAGTTGAGGTCAGGAATTCTTTTGAGAATCTGATGAAAGTTATGTGCTATCTCCCCAGAAAAAATGATCCCATGCACCTAACACTATTATACACCAGCATTGTTCAACAGAACTCTCTGCAGTGGTGGAAACGTTCTATATCAACACTGTCCAATATGGTAGCCACTAGCCATATGTGGCTATTGAGCACTTGAAATATGGTAAATGCAATGAGGAGTTAAATTTTTAATTTTTAATCTTAATTAATTTTAATTTAAATAGTCACATATGGCTAGTGGCTTCTGTGTTGTGCAGCACAGTTAAATACCACTTCAATGGGTTTTTAAGGACCCCTGCAGCTCACCCATGAATATCCTTACCTAGGGACCCCGAGTTAAGAACCACTTCTGATGATTATGTATTCTCATAATAGTGGTCTTTGTTGAGCTTACCAGGTGCATGTGTCATCTCGTTTAATCCTATTGACAGCCCTATGGGAGAGGCTGTATGGTTATCCCCATTTTATAGGTATGGTAATTGAGGCACTGAGAGGGCCTACCAGCTTGCCCAAGGTCTCATGACCAGGTCATGATGACAGATCTGGGATGGAAACCCAAGGCTGTCTGATATTAGAGAGCAGACTCTTTCCTGACTCCCTAAAACCCATTCTACGGGCTCTGAGTCGAGGCCCAACCTCTCTCCAGAGGCCATGAGAGAGCATTTATTCATTCTGGCAGCCATCTCTAAAGTTATAAGCTCTTCTCAGAGCTCCAGCAGGGGCTTCCAAATGAAGACTTGGCCTTGATAACAGAACATCCCTCCACTGAGATTCCTGTCCTCCACTTGACATGGGTGACTCCCAAAGTCAGAGAGGGCATGGAGGAAGTGAAGAAATCAAGCCTCTCCCTGTCAGTTATCAGTTACCACAGACTGGTAACTCTATGCTGGAAGAAAATTCTCTGCCTTCCTGATGGAGCAGTCTCCTGCTCCAGGCCAAGAAATCCCAAAATACAAAAGTGCTCAGACCATACTACCCACACCAGTCCACAACACAGAGGTCATGCAAACAGTATTATCCTTTACCATGGCCTTCAAGTTTCCAAGGTAACTGGAACTTCAAACACCCTCGGAATTTATTAAATCTACTCTCACCCTGCTTCTTGTATCTCTACTCACGTCTAACTTCTAGAAATCCCCCTCATTCACTGTGCATATTCAGATTTGTTTGATCAGCTTGGAATTCTACTTTCCCCATTTCTTCCCTCAAAACACTCTTTCAAGGCCCAGTCCAGATACCATACAACTCCATGAAAACTTCTGACCCCCAGGCCTCCCTTTCCCAGAATAGGTTTCTTACATATCTACTTAATACTTTTTCCATCCTGCCTTGTCATGCTTCTTGAGTATGGGATCATATCAGATTCACCTTTATATTTCTAACCACATTTAACACATGCTTTATGGGAAGTAGAAACTCAACAGACTAGTGGTTCTCAAATTTGTTAAAACACAGATTTCTGGGCCTACCCTTAGAGTCTCTGATTCATCAGATCCAGGATGAGGCCCAAGAATTTGAATTTCTAATAATCCCAAGTGATGCTGTGCTGCTAGCTCAGGGAATGCAATTTGGAATTTTTGCAAGGGATGTTTGTAGAATGAATAAATGATTGGATGACTGAAATTTTCCCTTTAAAATATTATCCCCAAAAACTCCAAAAATGAGCTTTAGAAAAATTGGGATACAAGATAAGATATTACTAACATTTACCTCTAGTAAGAAGCAAAAATAGAAGGTACAGAAAGAAGACTGGCAAAAAGGAGCAAGGAACCAGATAAAGGAAAACTAAAAATATCAGAAAAATTTTAGGGTTACCATCTAGTTTCCTCTTACCCTGCCTACTAACTTCTTATGATCAGACCACAAGTTAAAAAAACAACAACAACAACACATTCTGGGGAAACACTTTGACTCAGCAAGTCCAAGACTAGAAATTTATCCTAAGAAAATAATTAGAAATAACTGTAAAAATAATGGGAAAGAGGGTCACTAAAGCCCTGTTTACAATAATCAGAAATCTGAAACAAATGTTTGGCAAGGGTAATTATTCAATAAATTATGGTATTCCATAAATGGAATACTATAAAGCCTTTTAAAATAGCTTTACAGGGAAAATTTATTGACATAGGAAGAGATGCATGATACAATAAATGAAAAAAGTCAAGTTATAAAACAGTATCAACACATGGAAATATTAAGGGTTAAAGAAGCACCGTGCATGCAACCTACTCTCAAATGTTAAGAAAATAGATAGGTGATAGATGATAGATAGATAGATAGATAGATAGATAGATAGATAGACAGACAGAGATCGGCAAGGAGGGAGGGGAGGAGGAAGGAAAGAAGGCAGGAAGTGGGGAGAGAGATAGAAAGGGAGAAAGGAAGCCTAAATGTGGCAAAAAGTTAGCAGTTGATAAATCTGGGTATCTGGGAAGAGGGTATATTGGAGTTCTCTGTATTTTTTTTTTTCAACTGTCCTATAAGTTTAAAATTATTTCAAAATAACTGTTGAAAGATAAAATGAAAAAGTATAAACAGTAGGATTCGGTTTTGGATAAAATCCACATAGAGATAGAGAGAGAGAAAAATACAGACAGACAGAGATCTATCTATCTGTTACGTCTGGGAGGTGGATCAGAAGTTATTTTTGAATTTTAACCTTTGTATTTCGACCATTTCCGCAAGAAACGCATATTGCTTGTGTACGTTTTTTTATAGGTTATTAAAAAAGTAGGCCGTAGAGGACCAAAGCTGAGCACTTTGTAAGCTCTTCCCCCCACCCTTCCTTCTACAAACAGCAACTACAGCTTGGACTCTATTTAGCATCTGCCATACCACCAAGTGCCTCTTTCTTGGTGCTTCCCAGACCTGCTCGGAGCATGTTCCTAATTCAAAAGAGCCTAACACTGAATAACTGGGAATACCACCACCAGAGCAGTCAGCTTTGGGGAATAACAGTTACAATGTCTCCACTGGGACTTGGTCACCCAGGGAACTGCCATTTTTCAGAAATCAAGGCTGTCTCACATACTGGCTTTCAATAAGGCGGGTTGCTTAGCAACCGCCAAAGATCTGGAAGAGGGAGTAAGGCATCTGCCGAGATACTTTGTGACCAAGGGAGCTAGCTGCATTACGTGTGTCTGCTTGCATTCAAGGTAACCAAATAAGAGATAACACCCAACTATTTTTGCACCATGAGGAAAAATACTTGGCTTCTGCCCAGAAGGACAATTATCTACAAGTCTTGGCAAGCCCCATGGTCTGAGAAATGGTAACTGATACGGGGGTGAAAAAAAATAACAACACTGACCTTCATAAATACTGATGATATGAGGATGGCTGAGGGATGACATGATCTCAATCTCTCGTCTGATGTGAACCATATCTTGTTCATCCTTAATTTTGTCCTTACGAATGGATTTTATAGCAACCTATAAAGTCAGGAAATGAAATGTTACTCAGAGAACTAAACAGATGCAAATCAGTCATTGGGGGAGTTTGGAAAATAAATACAGATGTTATTTGTTGGCAGATCTGACAATAACCAA
This sequence comes from Cabassous unicinctus, assembly GCA_029593785.1. Lineage (NCBI taxonomy): Eukaryota > Metazoa > Chordata > Mammalia > Cingulata > Chlamyphoridae > Cabassous > Cabassous unicinctus. The sequence goes on along the minus strand of JAQZBX010007250.1, from coordinate 528 downwards.
AACAAAGCTTCAACATACCCCCTGTCATGTCTCTCGTTTATAGCAAAAACACCCTTCTTCTCCCAGCAACAGAAAACATCAGGTTTTAGCAGCCTTTAGGGTTTAGGATTGTGGATTTTTTTTTTTTTTTTTTTTTTTTCCCCATAAAGCGGAGGCTGCTTAACGTGACCGGATTCATTTACTCTAGGACTCCTGATCCTTTGAAAACAGCAAAGCGAAATTAGTGCCACTCAGCTCCAGCAAACAGCTGCCGCAGCAGTGCCTACAAGAAACATTATCGCGTGGTCCATCTCGAGGCCGGGTCTACCTCAGATATTGGGTTTGAAGACTCAGCCTATGTTGTATTTATAGAATTGCTCAGAAGCCAAATCGTTCCTACATCCTTCCTCTTGCCCAAAATACTTTCTGTAGCACATGGTGTGATAGACTCAAGAGAGGGGAGCCAACACAGCTCAGTGGTTGAGCTCCAGCGTCCCACATACGAGGCCCTGGGTTCAATCCCCAGCCCAGGTATCTCAAAAAAAAAAA